>VOMN01128751.1:0-28041 GCA_014899125.1 Orchestia grillus | reverse complement strand
TGGTATAATTTTTCCTTTACGATCCGTCCAATCTGCTGAGCATTGAGATTGATCTTCAATCGTTTGCTTCAAGTCGAATTGAATAATTTTTCTAGTGAGTGGTGAGGAGATCAATGAAATTTTCACTATTCGCATCCTAATAAAAACAATTAGGACGCGTAATTCACTAAAATTTGTGCACCATTCTTTATCACAATAACCTGTTTGATGAATGCGATGGAAAACCTACAATTTCCAACCGAAAGCACTATCCATTGTCTATCATAAACACGTAAGCTGATTTTCAGAACGTTCCATGTTTGCATCGGCGTATTTCCACCGTCATACGACATCGTGAAAAGCGCTTTTACAAAGTACTGTGATAGTAATGAGCAGTTGGGCGGGATCGTCCATCCCGGACATTTCGAGGATTGCTGCTCTCAAATTAGATGAGTCAGGAAGGAGACATTCGCTGAATGATGGTGGGAAGAGGTCGCCATCAACGGACCCCATCAAATACACTCAGCGACGTAGGGCGTCCGATGATAAAGGCTCTTCAACCTCGTCCCTGAACCTCTACCAAGCTCTCGCCCGGTTCGTCCGTGTGAATATTTTGTGTGTGTTCTTGATTCATCGTTCGTCTGCTAAGCGTCACAGTAGATATCAGGCAGCAAACATCAGGCAATACGGACGAAGAGACGCACGAAGGTTTCACCAACTGAAGTTTGTTTGGCCTATCTCAGTTTGTGCATCTTAAAAAAACGTTTTAAAGAAGGACTCCTCTTTCTTCAACCTTCTAACGTCTCCGTTAAATTTAAACTACGTTTGTAATTCAGGGGATGCTAAGTTTGTTTCTATCCTACATGGTATAGAAATATTTCAGCTCTTTAGTATCACGAGGGCAGGTTACTGAAATCGCACCCAGGACAGTGATCTGTAAACTACCCTCCGCAGGCCGTACGGTGACGCTCAGCAGGCTGATCCATTCTGTTTGAATAGATTGTAATACATTAGACTGTTCAGACGGTCGTGAGATTCTGCGACTGATTTGCGCTTAATTATTGTAGAATCCTCCTGATGATTCAACTGCGTTTGTTATTCGCCAATTTAAAACCTGATGCATACAGTACCAAGCTTAAAAAAGCATGCTTTGTGTTGTGAAATTACACGTCTTTTCCTTCAGAATTTAGAGCAGAAGACTAAATTGTGCGCTTTCAAAACTTGATTTTTATTAATTGTGTGTGAATTCATGTAGAGTGTATTCTCCTCGTAGCTTTTGAACTGGAGCATCTCGACTGCAGCGTGGGCTCTCTGACGAGATCTTGAAGCGCTTACTCTTGCTTCGCTCGTGTGGGCTGGGACGCAAGCATGAGTAAACGGGACAAGTAAGACTGCACGCTGCACCTTTAATTTATCACGGGGTGCGGTGGATTGGTGTCGCTATTTATTCTGAATTTTGGGCTAGCGTATCGTCTGTGTTTTAGTTTCTTGCACTCCTCAACACGGTGTCGTGCATTCCTACACTCCAAGTTACGCATCATCCTCACACGAAACAACACAGTAACTAAATTCAGTTCGTTAAGAAAATGCCAAAGGAAAACTACAATTCTTGGTACCCGCATCATGAGCTAGCAATCACTCAAACTTGTCAGATCGCTTGGGTGTTAAGGATGAGCCAAAGGAATATGGCAAAGATGGAAGAATCCTGATGCACTTATTTTAAAATCGTTGCTGCTCTGGAACCTCAGAGAAATTATTTTAATATGAAAAGAACCCGTGAAGTTTTCTCGCCCTATTCAAGACCTCCATTCAAAGCAACCCAAGTGAAATAGAGACCCAAGAACATATAAGTGCGGCAGATCCTCTCCTCGTGAGACAGTTAGTGCATGATGATAAAGACCCATTTTCATTGCAAGAGATGTATGCCACTGCCCACAGCTGGAGCACTTCTTCATGGCTGTCAGACAGTTTCTTTAATATCCTTTCAAATGTTTAGCAACCCATCTCCGTAAACAACAGCCCCCTTGACTGTTACATGAGGCACAAAGAAACGGGATAGAGGGAAGAGACCAACAATTTATCTCCGTAATTCCAGAGGGAAGCTCTGGCCGAAGAGCGCCTCTCTTTCACTTAGTTCAACAAGTGGCTTGCATCAGGTTTCGAGGGCCGAGGTATAGCGGGTGTCATCAATAAGATTAAACAATACAAACCTTCAAGCTCTCCACGTAACTTTGTAAAAATTTCTCTAAGAAAACAAATATTTTATATGTTAAATGTAAGGCACAATTTATCCCCCGCCCCTGTGGGTAGATATAAATGTTTGTAGATACTCGCGTGTACAAATGTACGTATGCCTGTATAGATTGTTCTATTGACTCTAGTCGAGCTTCGTGATTACGAGGACTGACTTGACAGCGGTTCCATGTATGAACGAGAAGGATAACCAGCGTTCTGGCGCTATTTTTGCTGACTCAGTTCATAAATGCTTGCATTTTCTCTCTTGATTGGCACGCATGAACTGGTGCTCCGACGCGTTGGCAACCTGTTACCCGCGTGACTTTAGCCTTAACGCATTTCTGCCCACGTGCCGAATTCGGTAAGCTCAATGTGATTCCTCTACATTTATACATCTATGGTGTGTTTGCTTAAACTAAAATGCATCATGCCGACAAGGAATTTTGTCCTGTTTTTATTCGTATATTAGGTGCAGTGTAGCATGAGTGGGCATTCCAGAGAAAACATGGGTGATCAGAAAAAAAATTGGTCAACTAGAAAATAATTTGGGCAATAAAGCGTTCAGTACGCTAATTTTTTCGCCGGTTGCCTGCCAGAGAAACACAGAAGATCTGTCCATACAAGGTATAGCAAATTCTCTGTGAATTAACGAAGTAATTTACGATTCGTGAACCCTTATTCACGAACACGAATTCACGAGCAATAATTCACTAATAACACATTTTATTTTTTGTGTGAAATAAACGGAGTGGGTGTCCCATAAGCGAAGGTGCGCCAAAGAACTTTTCTTACTCGTGAAATATCTGAATTGTATAGGTCAGCGGACAAAATTCTGCTGTTGATTATAGTAGTTTTGTGTGTCCAATAATGTACAGAGACTAGACACGCATACTCTACGTATATAAATATGAATCTGGATATGGTAATCTTGTTTATGCAACTGTCGGACTATGTTTTTAAGATACAGTCCAAAATAAAACACAATTGGCGTCATAGTATCTTTGTAGCAATGTATCTACTGCGGTCATATGTATTCAGTCTAAATAGTAGTACATACGTCAGTACTTCAGAAATGTCATCTATCCCAGAAGTTTGCTCAAGAATTAATTTGCTGTTGACAATACAAAGCTTCTTTAATCTGACATCGTAAGTGGAAAACCCATACAAAAAAGTTAACGTAGTGTGCATAGTGTGAAAACGAGGGCAATGTTATATATATTAACAAGTTAAAAGTCTGTTACACACACCACCACAGAGACGAGTACGTTAAGTATTACTGACACCCAAAAAATATCTATCTATCTCTATTACGCTAAAACTCTGATCGTCTTGCTTGGAGCCGTGTACATACTTCAGTAATAACAAAGAGCAGAAATTCAAAACTTATCTCTCAGTAATTTAATGAGGGCTTTCCCATCGTGTTATTGTTACGGTTCATTAGAACTAGAGTGAATGAATTATTTCTTTGGCTTTAGATATTTGTCAGAAAAAAAGAAGAATCATTGGAAGCTTAAACGGTGTTCTAAAATAGCGACCCAACAAGTAACAACTGGTGGTCGAGTATGATACTCTTACTCTGAATATCATTGTTGGCTGTTTGCTTGTTTGTAACCGTGCACACTCTTCAGTAGTAACATAGGGCAGAAATTCAAAACTCATCTCCTGGTAATTAAATAAGGGTTTTTCCATCGTATAATGGACACTGTTCATTGGGACTGAAGTGAGTGAATTATTTTCACTGACGTCGGATATTTGTTAGAAAATAAAGAAGAATCATTAGAGGCTCAAACAGGAAAACAGAACTTCAAGATAACGACTTGGTGGGCTAAGGGTGGTCTAGTACTGTCTAATAACATACCAAGTTTGTTCATTTTTTATGTGAATGTAACCATTTATTTACTACTGATTGAATTAGTTAAGAGAAAATTCACGGGGCTGGATTCTCGGGTCCGTATTCCTAATCAGCGAGATTATGTCAGAGTAGGTAATTCGTATCAGTGATACAGAAACTTATATCGTTTTGTATTAGATTTACCGTCATTTTTGACGGCACGGGGTAACCGGGGATATGACTGCTACCAATTCTCGACCTTGAGGTTTGAGTAGAAATTCTACGGATCTATTCATTTTCCTTCTCGTTTTTGTTGCAAATAGTTCATTCAAGTAAAATGTGAAAAGCTTAGAGACAAAACAAGCATTTTGTTTCTGTCAATGCGTTAACATTTTCCGCATTAACATTCTACTCGTTCATTATTGACGCTACCAATCTGTGCGTTCGACCGCAATTTGATCTGCCTATAGAATATAGGATAGCACAAACCACACAGCTTCATTAAAAACTACCTTACAGAATACAGGTATCGAGAATTTCCTTTTCGAGAATCTTGCTCTAATGCCGGCTAGCGCATATTTTACCGAATGCTCAGTCCTCAAAAAAGTGTCTTTGACTGAGTCCTTCAAAAAGAAAGTTCTCGGCAATGTAATCGCCAAAAACTCCAATCTTTTCCAAGTTAAGAATACAAGTAGCTTCTTGTGTGACGAACTTAACATAGATGAAAAATAAGTATTTAACATATTCATTTAATTGGATTTGTTTTTGTCGCTGCGGTACCTGCTGACTCCTGCTAGTCAGAATCTCGGAGCCCCACATTTGCCTTGATTATTCTTAGAGATTTTTCTATTTCTTACACGTTTTCCTTTTATCTTTCATATGCGCGTTTGTGCGTAAGAGCAGTTCCTGTTTATGGTCTACCTTTGGGCTGACTTCTTCCTTTTCATACATGCAACTCGTCCTAAATGAATACACCCTGACTACGGAGTTCACAAATGATGTTCAATGGCGTTCTTTTCCCCCTTCTGTCATCGCCACTACATTAGCTGTCATGCTAGAAAGCGAGAATGTCACTTGACAAACATTTTTCATCCATAAGCATTACAGGACTCTCTCACTTTTGTTCCATTTATGTTACCTAATCTCGTATTTCAAACAAGTGCGTGATAACAAGTCCACAGCTCAGGAAATCTGTTGACTCTCTACGCGAAGTACGGAGAATGTCTGTGCTCTTCCAAAGTATCTGGGTCTCCACATGCAACTTCCAGCAAGTTGGGTCTCGGCAATGAAGCATCGTGTTATGAGTAGCGTACCTTTGTCATTGATTCACACCACCGCGCACCAAAGTCACATAAATACTTCAATGCTTCAAAAATGCTTCAAAAATGGTTCTCCCTAAAACGAGGAGATTTTTACCAGGGCTTCATTTTTTACATTTCTGGTCACGAGTTCTCTGATTTTACTTTACTTGGCTTTACAGAGCTTGAGGTATGACGAACTAAACTTCCTTTGCTTGAGGACTGAAATCCGCTTGTTCATTTTTTATTGTTACTTTTTAGTCAAGATGAATTCACAGTTAGGCAGATTTATTACCGAGGGATTGTGTGGGCTACAAAATGTGTCATTTGGTTAATAAACGCATAATTCAATTACACATGAGCATTGTTGATTTAGAAGAAGCTAGACGGGACGATGTGGGCCTCAGCGATGTACGATTTTTAGCTCAGAAAGCATACTGAAGGGTCCATAGAAAACTGATTTACTCAAAACCTAAGATGAAAATCCCCTTAATAGTTTGCGGAAATGAAAGTTCTCTTAAAATATGGAAAGACTGGGAATGCCGTTTTTTGATGATTTATTTTATCACCTATTGCCTTGCTACCCAACAGCGGTTATCCATGATCCTTGTATTTATAATTTGGTGCGTGCATGATTCTCTCTATGTGTGTACGTTAAGATCCATTGTCATCAGTTATAAATAATAGTTTGTCTCTTTGTTTTTTGGTATAAGTATGCATTTCGCTTAACTTGCCCTGCATATAGACACTACGCTTGCTTTATACTGCGATCTTTCGGTTTAGTACCTGTCGATATACAATTGCTTCTGCATGCCATACAATTATAACCAAATTGTAATGTCAATTACTATTTCTAATCTAGTTTCCTTGGTTTGAAAATGAACGTGATGTGTTGTGCTTATTCTTACACTGCGTCTTATGCTTACCATTTCTTTTGGACTTAGTAAAGCCTCGTAATAATATGAAAGATTTTGAATCATTCGAGACAATTGCCAATCAGAAGTTATTATTTACTGAATCGCAATATTTTCTTACAAGAATTTTCATCTGAAATTGAAATAATACATACTATTTTTTGAATAATATACGTTAATAAATATTTCAAAAAAGTTTGATGATTTTATATTCTGGATGAAATTTAAAAAAATGAAAGAGATTCTGTCACCGAACACATATATACCTAAAGGTATATGCTAACGTTTCTCACTCTCCCAATCGTAATTTTTTTTTCTATAATTCTATGAAATCTATGATGCCTAATTTTATTTGTATCACTTTAAAAAAATACTTTAATATATTTATCAGATATAATAATAGCTTTTTAGTATCGATTTGCGATGTATTTGAGTTATTTGAATTTTTCATATCATTTTGTTCTTTTTCATATCGCCTTGAAATTTTGACTGAAATAGAATCCTTAACTCACTAGCTGATGAAACTCAAACTATTCACACGCCAGTATCATGTTAGCCGTCGAGCGGTGTGGATGTGTATCGGGAGTCATCTGAAAATAATTTTACATCTCAATTAAGAAGTTATAAAAACCTAAGACATTAGCATCACATGTGAATATCAGCGTTAGTAGTATTGTTCTCACCCTGCGTTTTCTGATCCAGACGTATCACTCCTGGACTGCTGCCACCGGGTTCTCCCGGCATATACAGACGAAAAAGCAGCACTGCAGAATTAACTGCAGCATTGGCGCAGTTGGGAAGATTTAAGGATAATAAAATGGCCGAATCAGACAAACCTTGGCCCAACAATAAGGATGATTACGAAATCAAAGATTTAATTGGTGAGTACCCTATGTAGCTAATATGCAAGTTTCAAGGCTAGATCTAATTGTGCTCCAATTAGTTAGAGGATGTAGATGTATCATGCGTTATCATTTGGTGAATATAGGTTAAAACCTTCTCCCTCCGTAGATATGTATATATCACGATCCAAATGATTGTTTCTATTGACATCATGCAAATTAATGTGGGTTCCATCTGAGGTATCTATTCTGAAATGGTTTGCTACATTTCTGATGTTTCCAAAGTTTGGAGACAGTATAAAAGCCTAAGCCTGACTACTTAGGAACTACTCTGTAACAAAGGTTTCAGAGCATATTTGCTCCTCATAGCATAGATTCAAATATCCTTAATTTTATAAACTTGATCCCATTCATGTGTGCATGTAATCTCAGTAGGTATAAATTTTACTCAAGCATTAGTTCATTATTTCAGTAGATTAGTGTAGTAATTATATTGTCTAACTTACCTTCCTATACAAAACTGTGGCATGTGTCCAATTAGATTTTAGTAGTAGTCCACACTTGCTTTACTGCCCATTGGGCAGTGCCCAACATAGAGAATGGGTGTGGTGCAAGGCAGGATGTCATTTGAGCCTAATGTATTCTTTGTTCGTAGTAATATTTTTAAAAAATTAGCCCATAAATCTTGAAAAATTACTATGAACAGCTAATTGCAGGCCTTTTTGCCTCCAGTAAACAATGAACCTTCTTTCCTATTGTTCATAAGGCACAAATAAGTGGACCCCTTGGCTTGGGCTCAATTATCATACTCTGGCAGTGACTGCCAGGGTATGATGACAGAATGTTTACATGGCACTCATTTTCCCTGTTTGAAGAGACTCACATTTCTGTGGCTAACAAATTGGAAGAAAAGAAGAAAGGAGGCTGGTCCTTGAAAACTTTCAAACCTACAGTTAACTGTGGATCTTGCTAGTTGTTGATTCATAGCTTCATTTCTCAGCAATCTTTTGGTGCAAAAATGATTATTGAGTCTTAAAATTTATCCCATATTTTGCAGAATGCCAACACCCACCTTAATGGCTACAATGGAGCTTAGCAGAATCTAATTTTTTCTAACTTTGACTTGAACATAGTCAGTGTAGATATTACTATTAGAATGGGTTACATTCACTAACCTTGATATGAAAATATTTAGTTTACTAGTCTTGATGTGGTAGCATTGTATTTATTAATTTCATTGTAAGAATTCTTGGGTTGCTTGTCTCTACACATGAATATTAGACTTACTAAACTTATTGCAGTCAGAATGCAATTTTACAAATAATATTTATTGAAAAGTTGTGAGGAAAATGAGTTGATTTATGTTTGACATGATTTCAGTAAAAATTATATTATATTGCAAGTTTTGTATTTCAATTAAATTTTTTCTAAAGGGATCATGTATTTGAATAGTTTAGAAACTATTGATAGTTTTTGATAAGTTTTTCTATTTTGAAAGACTGATGTCATATAAAAATGTAGTCAGTATTTTTTGCTTTGGAATTTGCAGTTAAAACATAATTTTTTGTATGAATATCATCACTGAAAATATCAGTACTTAGAAATAAGTTTGCAGTTGGAAACAAAAAAGTATTCTTGTTTTTTATGGTGTGCTCTAGTATTTAAATTTTAGGTCCTGCACACAGTTATTGTTGGAAAGGCACCTAAATATGAGTACCAAGTCTTACATTTGCTCTATTCTGGAGTCCTGTTGGATGTCAAGGAACTGAACATTCTCTTGATTTCCAACCTTACTTCAGGATAGGAAGCAAAGATAATATTCAATGCCCTCATTTGGGTGTCATCTGACACTGTCTCAGTCATTTGCTGCGTATAGGGCTCATTTTGAATAAAGAAAGTAATGAGTGTGTATCAACCAAAAACTGCTGGCATAGCAATAGCTAAACTAATCTATTTCATCTTAAGATATTGTGACATAATTATGAAATGTGTAATGAAATAAAAGTACTTTTTAAATATAGCTGCATGGCAGACTCAAATTTCTACTGGGTTCTGCAAATAAGTATATTCAAAATTAAATTTACAATAGTTTTATGTTACCAAACATTTCATAATTATCAGATCTTGAAGAGATACTGGAGATTGGTTTTCTATCTTCTGAGAAAATTAATAAAAATGCTGTATTAACATCATTCCGAATTTAAACAATAGTTCATTTGCCAAGATAGTAAATATTAGTATATAAAATTAGCTCACCATTGGTTTTAGAAAAATGCAAGAAATGTCTACTGTAGATGTGCTTCATTTTTTTTCTGTTTTTCTTTGTGTATTTAATGTCTCATGAATGTAGAGAAATGTTTGCATTGCAGTTGAAGTTGGGAAAACATGTACTGAAGTATTGTTTCAATTGACATTAGCATCATTTAATGTAAGAAATCTAAATTGCTCCTCTTATTACTTACTTTGCAGAGTGTGTTTAGAATAGAACATCAATCAAGAATTGACATAGATAATATTTACATCTCAAAGACCGTCATACTCGTATTTGTTTGTATAATACTAAAACTCTCATCATCTTGCTTGTTTATAGCTGTACATACTCTTCAGTAATGAAATAAGAATGCTTTTATAATATGGTTACAGATCATTTGGACTAAAGTGAATGAATTATTTTCTTTGGCTCTGAATATTTGTTAAAAAGTAAAAAAAAATCTAAAGGCTCAAATGAGACTTTAGAAAAGTTTGAAGCATTAGAACTTTTACATAATTTTTGGATCATATCATTGATGTAAGATTAGCATAGAGTTTCAGTAGTTTTCACTTTTTTTTTCTTACTGTCATTTGAGTGCTTACAATGGTAGGATATGAGAAACCACTCCACAAAGCTCCTACTTGCGCTAAGAAATTCTCTCATGAAGAAAATAGAATCCATCAAGTTAAGAAAATGGAGAAATAAACTTCTTGTTAGAGGAGACTGATTGGAATAATGAATATTGAAATGAATTATTTTAAATGTAAGCCTCAGTTTAACTGGCTAATGATATCAAATACATCTTGGTGATTATACTCTAAAGAATTGGACATATGAGAAAAACTGAAGATCTCAAACTAAGAAGTTTCAATATGTAGTAGAGTTTTTGTGATGTGAACCTCAAATGTTTGCACGTAGTTATGCCATGTGGCTGGGAAAAATTTATGTATTGATTGATGTGCAACTTAAGCAAAACTAAAAAGATAAACAAGTAGCCTCGTGTCTTGGCATGCTCAAGAGTTAATAGACCTATACTTCATAATGAAACTTTCAAGTATTAAGTTTCCAATTTAAAAAATGATCCAATGAGTCATGACTGGTCTAGTAGGTACTAAAAATATAGGATTACCCCACAGCAAGCATGTGCTATGCCTATCTCTCAGGATAGACTCTCAAACATTTGTAAATGTATAAAAAACTGCTTGATCTTTTGGCTTCATGGTCATAGCAATCATCATAATGCTGAGTTATTCTCATATGTTATTGAAGACAAATGCAACTTGTAGATTTCATTCAGGATAGACATGTGCATGCTTTTGAGGTACTTAGCCCTAGCATGCTGTTGAGGTACTTAGCCCTAGCATGCTTTTGAGGTACTTAGCCCTAGGTTAAAAATTTACCTAGATTTTTTTCATCAAACATTTTTGCATTTAATTTTGGAGACAACTCAGTGCTTTTAATTTGACAGCTGAGTTTTAGGCAGGATGTAATTTGAGGCTGAGTAATTCTTTATTCATTGTAAGATTTTCAAAGAATGAGCCCAGTCCAATAATCTCTAGAATGTATGTTCAACAGTTGATTGCAGACAACCTCATTCATTTGGCACAAAATATGAGCCCCTTAGGTTGGGCTCAACTGCTGATATTACACCCTGGAGAATTGGTTGGGTCCTTTAATGTGCACTTGCTATGTTTTGCAGAGTGAGCTCATCATTTCAAGAGGAGTGGGTTGAATAGTGTGTCTCTTGAAGATGAAAAATTCCTGCTAAAAATTTGCTTTGGGTTAATGTTGCTAACACAGCGTCTGAGTTGTCTTCATGAATGTTGATTTGAAATGCTTTCTGAAGGGTCAAATATTAGTGTGGGATTAAGAAATAGATGCATAGAATATAAAAGAGTATTTGCTTGTCTTCTGTCTGAGAAATTTCAATCTATGTTTGTTTTGAAAGCTTCAGATTTGTCTTTCCCATTCCTATTGGAAACTATCTCTTATCAGTGAGTATACTGAGAAGTAAAAGTCCATATGTTATCCCCTCAAGAAAAAAATATACCTGCTGCTCTGTGAAGATGTTAAAATGCACTCGATTTCTCTCAATAGTAGGAACTGCTTAGGTATCCACCATAGTTAGTATGACTTGCTCTCCTGCTGTCAAGTAATGTAGTTTATATTTTATAGGATCTTCTTTAGTTTAAGTATTCTACAGACATTGCCTAGACTCCACGGATGGTTATAAATGAATGACTTTCTATCTCATACCATTTAATTGGTAATTTTTTTCTATTTATAATGAATTTGGACTTGCAATTAAGAATTTGCTTAATTTGTATGTATAAATAGATTTTAGTCTGTATGAAAACTTTTTTGCAAGTCAAGGTTCTATTGCATTGAAACTGAATGACAATGCTAGCTGAGTGGGATTGGTTATACATATTTCTGCTACTTTTAATACTTATCTATTTATTGGAAGATGTTTTTACCCACCTTGGTTTTGCTATTCTTATGGTCCTGCATAATTCTGGCCCCTGTGTGAGGAATAAGATCCTGGACTTGTATTTTCTTGGTTCACATGTCTATTTTCTCTAAAAAAAACTTATATAGTTGCTATGAATCCCACCTTGATTCTGATGAATAAATATACACTGATCACTAATGTTCTGACAATTTTTAAAATGTAAATCTCATCTGTAAATTTGATGGCAATTCTGTTACTGCATTTACTTTGAACTTGCCCATAGTGGCTCATAATGTGTGTACCAAACTACCAATAGTGGTATACTGAACAAGTTAGAGCTGTTAACTGTGTAGTGTGTATGATATGAAGATGCTTGGTGTGTTTCAACTGTTAAACACCAAATAGGTATTGGACCCAGTTCAGGGCACTACAGACTCCCTTTGACAGATTTTAGAAGCAGCAGACTAAATGTAGAGCAGCATACTCAATTTTAAAGTCTTGCAGACTTAAAATCTACGCACAAGGTGTGTTCCCACACTCCTGGGCGTATGGACATAGAAACAATAAGCTAAGAGCAAAGAAGAATAAGTGGCAAAGATTAAGGTGGAGTTGCCACATTGTTTGCATCTGTGTAACTTCACAAACTGCTCATTACTCTTCAATTAAGTTAGGCCTGACTTTTTTGTGATAGTTGTAATTTGTCAGTTTTAATAATGATGAACTATAGTATAGTGTTGGTAACTGCTGGCAACCAGAATACCTGTCTTCCATCAGATCAGTGTTTTAATCTAGTACAGTACCTATAGAGATATTAATGTACATACAAAGATATTTTCATTTATTTATAGGAATAATATTTAAGTGAACTAGATATAATGTCTTTCTTTACAAATTTTGCAAATTTTGAAGCTGTATAAGTTGTTAATCTTTTCATTTTTATATATAAGGAGTTTTCATTTGATGGGTATTTTCCACTGTAGTTGAGGTGGACCTGCAAAAATTCATTAACTGAAATGATTATTTTGTAAAATTTTGATGGAATACCGTTTGTATCACAAAGAGCAACAAAATGTAATTTTGTGTCATTTTGTCCAACATTTGCACAGTATTCAAGCCTGGCAAATGTTGGTCTATTATGTATCTTTACATTACTTGAATATCTATAACAAGCGTCTAAAGAACAACTCTTGGATGCATGCAATTGAGACAAATCTCTAAGGGGCTGCTCATTGTCTTCTTTTTAGTGAATTTTTTCTGACAGCTACATTCCTCCAGAATGTTTCTGTTGTAAACTTGACATGGATAAATTTTCCTGATATTAAAGTAACATGTCTTAGTTTTCCATCATTGATGAAGATTGCATCCATTATCACTATTTTTGGAGATGATTTTGTTTTTTACTCTTGAATTTTTTCATGATTCCAACAAGTACATAAATCATACTTATGCAAGACCATATATTAGTTAATTTGTATGGTAAAGGAAATTTTTGCAATTCCTATTGTAACATTGAAGGTAGCTAGCTGTCCCCTTCTGTAATTAATTGATGTAATTTTAAATGATTCTTTCATATTAATTTGTAAAGTAAAGTGTTGCACACCTATTCTTTGTTACTGCATAAGTACACATATTTAAATTTTGTATCTCCATGAACATTGCCCAAGACAACAAATACACATTTTTTAAATTGTAAGTGCCACCACTGGAAAAAAATTTGCATTATCTCAATCAAAATTGTCTAACAATTTTTTTGCAAAATGTTGCTTTCTTATATGATTTGACATTTGTTTCTAATGTAATAAAGCTATTGAAGTATCATTAATGTGCACTTGTAAATTTGCTCAAATAATTCCAACAGATTGATGCTGGTGGGGTTGTGCATGCATGTTACTAATGCAGTTGCAGCTAATTCATTATTTATATTTGTTTAGGCAGGTTATCAAGGTGAGATCAATAGAGTGGCTATTATGCTAGTGTGAGACAAAGGCTTGCTTGTTTTATCACCCAACTCGAGTCCCTCCTCCATACCTAGGCTTATTCAAACGAGGGAGAACTGGAGAAAATTTGACAAGTGTGGCCAAGGTCATTCAACTACTGCAAGAGTTGTGGGTTGTACACCTGCACTGGCTGAGGAAGAGCTCTCTTTGTTTTCTTTACTCTCACTGTCACGGATAAGCCCGTGCGTTGTTGCCTCTATTGCTGCCTGTTCAGGTGGCCCAGTGAAGGCTCAATGTGACATCAATGAGAATAGATTTAAAAAATTTGATGTTCTCTTTTGTCAGGCAGGTATTTCCACTCATTCCCAATTGCATCTTGTGGAGTTAGGGATTAAATTTTGTAGTTTGAGCTTGGCAATTATTTTGGGGTGTCTAAACGTTTGTTTTAACATCCAACTTACCTATTCACAATCAGTGTACTTTGAAAGCTTTGGTGTAAATTTTACACAAGTTTTTTATATCAACTTTATTTTAAGTAGGTATAAAATAGCATAGCTGTATGCATACATATCTAAGATGCTAAAACTTCAGTGTTGCATTGAAACAAAATTTTATTTTGTTTAGGATTTATGGCATTCCCAATGTTACCTGTGGAATTGAGCACTAGAATATATTTTGCAGATAAAGGGTATTATTACCTATTGGTTGGGGTATTCCATTGACTGAGTTATAAATTTGGTTGTAAAAACATTTATTTACCTGAAACAGGCATTGGCATCTGTGGTGTGAATCTTCCCGTGTTTCCAGCATACTAAGTCTTGCTGACTTAAGATGGAATTATTGTATAGTTAAAATCAGTGTAACATGCTCATTGGTATTCAAATGAGATCATGTCCTGAAAAATTGAGATCACTGAAATTCAACATTTAAAACCATTCATCCTTTATATGAGTACCTATTTCCTTAATAATGTATATTGCTGAGAAACTGTTAGGGGTTGAAGTTTTTCTTCATGTTTTTTTTTTTTTNTGTTTTTTTTTTTTTGTTTAGCACTAACTCAAGAAACTTCAGAGTAAGAGGTTCATGAGTTAGAAAAAGCTCACAATATATGTACTTGCCTGGATTGTGACCCTCTGGTGACACTTGAATGCACCCTTACATTTGTGTTATTCTGTATTTCAGCCTCACCTTCATTAACATGACATTCATGGATGTTTGATTCAGTATATCCTATTTCTTAGTTGGCTATTCTCTTCAATGCTGTTTTAAATTGTCACTTACGATGCATTACATAATTAGTTGAATCTTGTGTAGTCTTTTTTTGGATTCTGTGTGCACAGGAGTGAAAAAGAAAAGAAACCTAATCTGTTCCTCTGTCTCAGGTGTGGGTGCCACAGCTTATGTGCACAAGGCGCTGTGCATCTCCCGCAACGAGATGTGCGCCATCAAGAAGATAAACCTGGAGAAATGGAACACGTCCATGGAGGAGCTGCTGGTGAGACCCCATTTTGTTAGGTAAATGTAGAGGTGTTTCCACACGTTCTGCATTATTGTTCTCTACTTGCTTTTCAGTCTTGAGTAAAGGCTTTCATTCTGGACTGCATAATTCTCAGTCATGAACAGGTAGGTAGGTTTTTGCATTTGTGTTGCTTTCCTATTGTAAGCATTGTGATGTTGAAGGCATCAACTTTTCTTATTTTGCATTTGATTGAACTTTCCAGGAAATCCAATGAAGTTCATATCTAAGGTGCTCCCCAAAAAAATGAGTTTTGAATTTTAAAATGTTTGAGTTCTCAGGAAGTTTTTCATTTTTTCCTCACTAAAATTTTGTGAAAATTGTCAACATGCCTACCAGGCAAACAAAACTTGAGTACTTCTATCAAGTTTGTTCTAATGTTACAGCTGTGTATGAACTCCTATTTAGTCAAACATCTTTCTGAGAGTAAGTAGTAATTTTTGGAGAACTGTATTGTGATAAGTATCTCATTGCATCTTTTCATTAATTCCTTGTATATTTTCCATTGTGTAAAATATGCTTTGTTTACTCATAAAATTCAGTTGTCTATTTGTATGTAGTGTTCCCTGGAATTCATTTCATATTGATGGAAAGGAATATGATCGAAATGATAATTTGTGAAACGATAATTTTTGTGAAGTCATTACTTTGTAAACTTCAGTAATCTGCTTGGGCCTCAGTACCTGTGCTGTCTTGAGAGTGTTGTGGTAGGTGTAGTTGTTTTCTTAACATCAAGTTCTCCAGTTACTTACATAATAAAATATTTAATTTGTTTGTGTTCTACTTAGAAACTGGTGTAGACTCCAGCACTGGAAATGTCTTGTAGAGTCTTTCACATCATCCTAAGACACAAGGTCATTGCAATAGTATTCCTCCTTAATTAATAGCAGTCCATATTTGTTACAGAAAGAGATCCAGGCGATGTCGCTGTGTCACCACGAGAACGTGGTCACCTACTACACGTCGTTTGTGGTGCAGGACGAACTCTGGCTCATCCTGAAGCTGCTGGGGGGCGGCTCTCTCCTCGACATCATCAAACATAGGTGAGGCATCTCCCATACATCTGAGCTCATGTTGCTGCTGATATCAGCAAAATAGTCAGAACCTTATGGTGGGCCAAACTTGGCAGAGCTGAGAATCGGGTGTGTGTGCATCTCTAAATAAACTGTTCACTGAGATTTTACTGTTTGCGTCCGTTTTGCCAGGTTGTGACGTTAGGATAACCAAAAAAGT
The DNA here is from genome assembly GCA_014899125.1 of Orchestia grillus. Taxonomy (NCBI): domain Eukaryota; kingdom Metazoa; phylum Arthropoda; class Malacostraca; order Amphipoda; family Talitridae; genus Orchestia; species Orchestia grillus. The sequence continues at coordinate 11,553 of VOMN01128751.1, read as the reverse complement.
TACTTTCTTACTGGGAAAGTCAAGAGGTGGAGGAATACTGGGTATCTTAAAGAGAGAAATCCCTGCTAAAAATTTGCTTTGGTGTAATGTTGCTAATCAAGTATCTGTAAGCTTTTGTCTTCACCAAAGTTTATTTGAAATGCATTGTAATGTGCTAAGCATCATTTCCATAGCAGGTGTGTGGGTGTGTGATCCTTGGATATTTTAGTGCCGCTCGAGATGCTTTTTTCTTGATTTGAACCCGAGGAGATAGGCCATAGGCAATTGGATGAGGTTGGTCTATTCTATGCTGTGAGGATCTCCATCCCCAGGGGGACGCTATTAGGTTATCTTTGCTTAAGTTATGTTTTCGGGATTTCTATCTTTCGTGCCCACTTTGTTTCTTTTCATTTTCATGCCTTTTTGTATGAGTATTCTTCATCTTTTCTTCCTGTTCTTTCTTAACTTATGGTTTCTATGTACAGAGAATCTTGTGTGGGAACACACCTGTGCATAGATTTCGCGTTTTCTAAAGGTCATACTAAATGGTCCCATATTTTTGGTCTCTTTGGATTACAGTTCATCCTAGTTTTTGTTAGGTTCAACTTAGAATGAAGTTTTTAAACATTTTGTCTAATTCATTGAACTTGCATTATTATTTATTGCAATTATTGTATCAGTTTTCATAGTTTGGATTTTTTCAGAAATTTTTGAAGGGGTAAACCCAAAGTAAACCCCGAGTTAGATCCTACTTCCCGGTGCGCGATTTCCTTGTAAAACAACAGGGTTCGGTAACATGAGCTTGTTCGCCCGTGGGTCAAGGAGAGACATTTGTGCTTGTGTTGCAGAGCGAAGTCGTCTGATGCAAAGCACGGCGTTATAGACGAGGTGATCATCGCTACGGTGCTGAAGGAGGTGCTCAAGGGACTCGAGTACTTCCACAACAACGGACAAATACACAGGTGAGTCGCTCCGCCTGGGTGCCACTTGGTGCCTTCATGGTGTTGGTAGGTCATGGACCATTGCTTGGCGCACAAGTCCAAGAAGAATTGTTCATTTTCTTGAATATAGTAACAAGTGTCAGAATTTTGCCTAGTAAGCAACTCATGTGCCACTTATTATTTATTCAAATTAGCTAGGAAAAATATCTTTGCATGTACATTAGACCTTCGGTGCTCTGGACTGATTGATTTATTTCTCGTTCAACAATAAGTTGGTGTTGAAATGTTCATTTTTAATGATAAAGAATTGAATTTCAATTCCAAATGCTTTTTGCGCAATCATCTCAGTTATTCATTCCATCTTAAAAACTTGCCGAGACAAATATTCTTTCATAGATCGTTATCTGAAAACAATCTTGGGCCATACAAGGTATTCATGGGCCGTTACAGTGTTGTACTTTCAAGTCTAGTTAACCTGCTCATATTGTGGACTGTTGTAGCGAGTGTCAGGACTGTGTCTCGTAGTCACTGAGAAGGGTGGCGTATCTATTGAAGGGTGCGAGGCATTTCGTTATGAGATAGTATCTATCCTCGGTATGTGTTGCTATTGTAGTGCCCCTCACGTATACCTTGAGCTATAGAATGCTGGATCAGCTACGTTATGACAGTCTATCCAAATTGGCTAAATAGTTTAATTTCGTTATGAGAATGTATCTATCCTCGGGATGTGATGTGTTGCTATTGTAGTGCCCATCACGAATACCTTGAGCTACAAAATGCTGGAACAGCTACGTTATGACACAGTCTATCCAAATTGGCTAAATAGTTCAATTTCGTTATGAGAAAGTATCTCTCCTCGGCATACGATGTAAGGATTCGCGTCATGGGGAATTTGTCCAGAATAGTGGGGAATAGTGCCCGTCACGAATACCTCGAGATATTCGTCTGGTATTCGAGGTTACTCAGTGCTGGATCATCTACGCTCGTTGCAGGACAGTTTTGGGTATTGTTATAGTCGAGTGATGTGCGCGTGCCTGTATGCTCTTTTCTTCCTTCTCGCGTGAGTGGTTAGTGTATTGCGTGAACAATATCAGAACAAGTGCTCCCTAAGCAGTATTATTAAAATTTTTAACTTTCTTTTTTTTCTAATGAAGCTGAGGGTAACGAAACTGTATCAAATCATAAACTCCCATTTCGGATTACGTAGACTGGACATCAGCCTTATTTATTCATTCTCATGAGCGTCATAAAGCTTGTAACCTGTTTTAATGTGCAGAGACATCAAGGCGGGTAACATCCTGTTGGGTGAGGACGGTGTGGTGCAGATTGCTGACTTCGGTGTGAGTGCATGGCTGAGCACCGGAGGGGACCTCAGCAGAGAGAAGAGCAGACACACGTTTGTGGGCACCCCGTGCTGGATGGCGCCTGAGGTCATGGAGCAGGTCCGTCCCCAGGCTAGCGCTAGGACTGAGGCAGTGAATCGTCTGTTTTGGGGTACTCGATTTTTATCCTTTACCGTCTATTATAGGGATTTCAAAATCCATTCCATAAAAACACATTTTCATGTAATGGGGTAAATGCTGCCATACTGCATGGATACATATGCCTGCAGCTGTTATCTGTACAAAGCTAAGTACAGCTTTATTGTCAAATCAATTTAGCTGGTAAGAGGTTAAGTAATACGTGTCCTGCACTTTGACCGATTATTGGCTCATTTTACTCTTATAGAAATAGCTTCATCACAGGTAACATGTTAATGTACATAGGCCTGGTGAAAATTCCATTGGACCGGCCTCGATAGAAAGACCGGCCACTTGCCCTCGCATGTCCCATTTCCAAAGGACCTATTGCAGGTACTCTGCATCTGTTGCTCCACACCAAGGTAGTCTCCTTGGATTTTTGCCATTACATGTTCTGTCTTTTAGCGTTTTATCATTTTAGCATTTTGATAAACTGACTACATATGTTTCATTGCAGGCATAAATTTTTACTTACTTTTAAATTCAAACTACTAGAATGTGGACAAAACTACTTCTCATTTAAGGGTATTCATCCATTTTCTGTGGAAAGCAAACGAGCTTCCTTGTCTTGTTTTTACCTTAACCCTATAACGACCAAACAAATTTTGTAATAAGACTGCATTTAGCTTTGTACGAAAAGCTGGTTGAAGTTTTATGTATATATGCGAAAGGACTGTGTAAAGCATCTTACTTGAAGGTAGCTACAGCTTTATGAATCGGGCCCATGTACGTAGTGTACTACACAAGACTTGGCTGGCGCACAGGGCGCTTAATTTCTTAAGCCTTTGGTTTGTAGATTAGTCGTTTACGGACTAAGAACGGCGTTAGTAGCTTGGTAGCTAGCACACGATATTCAATCGTTTTAACTACTAGTTAAAGTACCGGGTAATCCATGAGCGTCTGGCGCCAGGTGTCCGGCTACGACTTCAAGGCGGACATTTGGAGCTTTGGGATCACGGCCATCGAGATGGTGACTGGCACGGCCCCGTACCACAAGTACCCCCCCATGAAGGTGCTCATGCTCACTCTCCAGAACGACCCTCCCACCATCGACACCAACGCTCAAGAGAAAGTAAGAACGAGGTCGTTACTTGGTCTGGAATTACTTTTATCTAGTACGAGGGTAATTTAAAACATGCGGAATGCTTCTATGACCCGAGGGCCAACAAGATAAAACACTTTTCGAAGGTCGAAATACTATCATAGGAGCCTAACACTTAGAAGTTTTGAGGAAATTGAGAGCAGAGTTAGCTAAAAAGCGTCCAGGAAAGCTCCATCGTGGAATCCTCGTCCATCACGACATTGCCCCAGCTCATTCTTCACGTGTCGTGAAGGAAGTTTTGAGAAAATTTCGATGAAAATGGCTTTCACATCCACTTTATAGCTCAGACCTAGCCCCATCTGACTTTTTTTTATTCCAAAATCTCAAAGAACAGTTGAAAGGCGTGCATTTTAATAGCACTAATAAAGCAAAACATGGCTCATAAAGGGGTCAACAGATTTATTCGAAAATGCTCTCAAAGGATAGAAGCATCTTCTGGAGAAGTGCATCGACCTTGACGGAGATTATGTTGAAAAATAGATCCATTGTATGGAAAAATTCAAAGAATTTCAAAATTCCGCGTATTTTTTTTAATGTCCCTCATATTTCTCCGTATGAAATAATATTGTCTATCATGAAAGTTTTGGAAGCCAACTCCGACCCTTGTGTACAATATGAAGCACTCGTAAATGCGAATGACGCATCATGACGGAAACTCAAACTTAAGATTTGAATTTTCAATATCACGTTAGTTTGAATTTCGCGGATGAAGTTTCAGATCGTATACTCATACGTCACTCGATTGTCAACCCTGCGCCATTTGACACAAGGCTCTAACGTCTCTTGGTGCGGCGGGGGCCGATGGGGCCTAGATCCAATCGTTAGAAATTAAAGCACAGATACATATTTCCTACTACAATCTCTACCCTTCAAGTTCAAGTGTTCTAACTCAAAAACTTTACTAGATTTTCCAGACTAATGGTAAATGTGGGAGTACAGTAGTCACTAATGTGAGTACCGAGAGGTGTAGTTTAATATAAACAATCAAATTTTTGCCTAATCGTGGTGGTTAATAAATGGTAACTGCGGTAAGCAGTCGCTCACCACCGTTTCGTTCACTGCGTCCTAGGCTTCTTCGCGGTTACTGCTTTGTATGCTTTTTGTTTTCTTTAACTTAACAAAGAGATTAGATTTGTTCTTCGCGATAGTTCCTGTGAGCGGGAGACCACTGTACCAATCTCATAGTCAATTGCGGGCCCAATTTTAACACGACTCTCTCGTTGTCAGGACCAGTACAAGAACTATGGCCGCGCCATCCGCAAGATGATCGCGGACTGCCTACAGAAGGACCCCTCCCGCAGGCCCACCGCCACAGAACTGCTCAAGCATCAGTTCTTTAAAAAGGCCAAGGATAAAAAATTCCTCCAGCAAATTCTGCTCCAAGGAGGACCTTCTCTGGATGACAGAGTTTCTAAGGTTAATTCTGTAGTTGTTACTCTGCAGTTTACATAGTTGTGTCACAGCTAGTTTGTCTTTACTGTTAGTAATTTTTAAGAAATAACGCCCCTTTTAAAAGTTTTGCAAGATTCTGGAAAGAATGATTTTGTGAATATTTATTTGTATTTGGTTTATTTTAGTAGGCAACTACTAGGAATAAAACATCACGGACTTAAAGCTATAATGTGAGAAACTGCACGTGTTGCTAACCACTAACCCAGTGTACTAGTTTGAGTCGGTTGAAAAACTTTCTTTTTCTAGTACGATATATTATAAATGATCTAGGAAATAAATATTTTAGGGAATGTACGTCATCCATGATCCTCTTGGTACTTATTTTTGCTCTACATTTAAACAAAAACAATAGATATAAAATGTATGTGATAATAAGAAACAGAATCGACCGAAGTTGCAAAATTAGCTTGGGTTAATAATATCAGGGATATAGAGCCAGAGTAAATTATTCTAACTCCGGCTGTTTCCACATCTCTGGCTAATATAGATAACTGAGGCAGTGAGACCAGGCCAGTATTTTTACCGAAGTTAATGCTAAATCCATCATCAGAGAGCAACACTTATGGAACTACGAAGTTTTTTCGTTGTTCAATTCATTTGCCCCATAATGTTGGCTATTGTAAGATCTTTATTTACTCGTGTGCGAGTTGAAACCGATCGTTTAACCCTTTAACGACGGAATTATTTTGACTCCAATGCTGCGTTTAGTTTTGTTCTTGAAACTAGATGCAGATTTATGTATACGTGCAATTATAGTGCATTTAGCTTTTGACGAACATGCAGCATCCTTATGGAACTGTACCCCATTACCCTCTAGAGCGTAAAAGGGTTAAATCAGAAATCGTAGTCTGCAGCTCGCGAACTGTAACGTGACGTATCACGTCTATTGAGCAACAACGTGGGTGTGAATTCTGACCATGTTGACACGAATGTTCCTCAATCAACCTTCAGAGGAAACAGATTTTATGCGATACCATTAACTATCTGCTGCTCAAGTCTCGTGTGTCATTTGACTGTCTCCAACTGAAGTCTCATACGACATTCGACTACTTTTAACTTAAATGTCATTCGACATTGTGGAAGCAGCAGAACAACCGTGGTGCGGGAGCGTCAGGACGCTTGCACAGGACCCAGAGTGGGGACTGGGTCTGGAGCGACGATGAGGCTGCAGACCAGCCAGAGAAGCACGTGAGTCTTCCGCCTCCTATCATGTTTGTCTAGTGTTACACGCTGCTTTTCTGCTCATCAGTTCCTCTTCGGCCCCAGATATGCTTTCTTGGTTGAGGTTGCCACGAGTGTCGTGGGAATTTTTGGGTTATTGCTACCAGCACCAAAGCATTAGCTGAGCTGCACCGTACTGTTTCAGTGGTTGCAGTTTTGTGCTTTTCACTGGTCTTTGAGAACCATTTTGGGCTATTGCTGCCAGCACCAAAGCATTAATTGAGCTGCACCGTACTGTTTCAGTGGTTGCAGCTGTGTGCTCTTCACTGGCATTTGAGAACCATTTACACCAATCGATTGTCAACTTAGCTTTTGATGCACTCACTGTGAAAGCATTGAACTTTTGCTTTAATTTTATATGTGTCTTCAATTTTGAGTTCCTTCAAGTTGGTGATTTTTAAAGTACATTGTTCAATCTTGATCAGGAAATGGTCTGCATTGTTACTGCCATACAGTCGTCAGTTTATTGAGCAAGGAATCATTTCCACGCAAGTGTTTGTATAAATACTACTAATGCTTTGCTCAGAAAAACTTTTGCTGTCAATGCTCTTCCAACAGTAGAACCTCTAGCGTTCACACGTTCATTGTTATTCTTGATTCAGCAGTTTTTTTTAACAAATAACTAATTTTTTTAGAATACTTTCTTGATGCTTGATTTTTTTGACTAATTTTTTTCCGAAATAAGGCTCTGGCCGATATACAGCTGATATATAAATAATTGCTGATCAGTAATTGTGACCTTAGTGTGCTGAGACGTATCTGTCTTTTTCTGTTCATTTTTCGGCGACATTGACCTTAAACATCCTCAAATGACTTTCCCTTTTTGGCACTTTCATTGCTATGAAGGTAGAATTTGTCTTTTTAGTGTCAGAAAAGTATGTGCAATAGAAAAAGATGTTTTCGAGTATTGGTGTCTTGCAACATTCTTTCATGACACATTGATAGTTTATTTGTCGAGACTATTTCCTGACGAACGTAAAATTCCATCATCTTTCGATCTTTATGGTAGGTAATAAAAAGCGACCTTTGTGGTTGCTTTCTCTTAGTTGTTTCCATCTCATCTTACCTGATGCTTTTGCTTTGCTTGAGTAAATTTATCCCATGTTTTACAATGTCACAGGCCTGTTTGATGCAAGCACAGAACATTTCGAGTTCGTCTTAGCCTCTTATGTTTGTTCGCTCAATTCAATTTTTTGATAGTTTTCTTCAAAGAATACTTCGCACCAATGTGCAGGATGGGAATTTCGGTGTGTGGAAGCGTTGAACTTCAATTGTAGTGATGGATCGGAGAGCCTACGGTCCACAACCGCAGTCTGGACTCGAAAAAAAAAGGGAAATGCGTGCTGTTGCTAAGGTCATGGTTTTTTTTTGTCAATTCAGGGCCTTTGAAATCATCTGCCCATGTTAGCGATAGAAATAAGTTGTTTGACATGTTTATCCTAGTACTCATAAAAGTTGTGCGTTGCAGAAATAAGCTTATCCGTACTAAGATCAGAATATTTACATGGGCCGTAAAATTTGTAACGCCAAAGCTAAACACGATTTTAAAAATTAATTTTTCTAAATGCACACCGTCGTTCGAGTTGATGGGCTGTAAAGCTTAATGTGGTTACTGTTATGGATAGCCGATCCATTTCTGCATCGAGGTGAAAGATATCTTGAGGGAAAATTTCGGCGTTACTGAAGCAAGGAGCTTTCGCATTTGGTTGTTGACCCATGGGGTTTGGTGACAGGACGACTCTGGGTCGTTAAGCAGCTGGGACTGCGGCACCAATAACGCCTCCAAGGACTTAGAGTCTCCCAAGGCTGACAGTGCGAGCACTGCCAGCACGGTGGTGGAGGGTGCTACCAGTAACAGTGCCAGCAATGGGCCAACGTCTGCTGCCAGCAATGTGCTGGCCAGTTTACCAGGACCTCAGTACGTGGCAGCTGACCAGCTCGCTGCCCTCACCCAACAGTCTGGTATATCCACCCAGGTGAGAGGTTCCTACCTCTACCCTTCGGACTGCATGCGTGTCTTGCCGCCAGGTGTGCATGTGACTTCAAGTCCAGTTTTGTTATTTTTTTAGTGGATAGTAGTAGCAACAGCTAAAGAGGCTCGCCTTGAGTTTTACGCAAGTCCAAAGCTGTTGAGCACCGTAAGAACGCAGAGTGAGGTCGAGGAATTGACTACAGCAGTGGTTCTCATCCTATTATGTGATTTTTTCACGTTGCAGTCTCTGCAAATTCTAAATGGCTCAGAGTCCAATGACTGATTACATGCTGAGACGTATGGTGGATCTAGGAGTCAACCTAAAATATAGCTCGTATGTGGGGGATGATTGAATTAAGGGGTTTTAGTGACCTTTTCACCGTCCTCTGAAATCCCTTCGCGGTCTTCTAGAGCAGTGTTACTGAAATTAGTGGGCCGCTAGCCGGTACCGCTTTTGTATGATCTGAAATTGTATTATTTTTTAATAAATAAATAAATAAATAGAATATTAAAAAATGGTAAATTTTTATTTTATTCATTATATATCGTTTCCGGTATAAATTGATAGTACAAAATATTACTGGTACGTGGCAAGTTAAAAAAAATAAACCAGTCCGCCACATTAGAAAGTTTGAGAAGCGCTGCTCTAAGAGACCTCGGAACCCAGGTTGAGACCTACTGGTACATGTCACGATTCTATTTCTATTAGAATGATCAGTATAGACGGATTAATGCTAGTTTACACTTTTGCTTGGAGAAATGAAAGACACAATGAATCGGTAGTATTTCTCACATTCTGTGAACTTGCACCATTTCACTGAGATTTCATCCAGCGATTGGCCGGAAGTCTGCAATGTTTTGAAAAGAACGAGTCAAGGCTAGTGGTAGTAGTAGTAGTAGTGATTGTAGTTTGGAGTCAAGGCTAGAAGCTGTGATAACCGAACTTGGAAAAATGCTCACTCAGATCGTTGTCTTGCCAAGTTCCGCTCGTGCCATCGTCTACAACAAAAGTTAGAGTCGAGACAAGTCCGAAATTCGCGTTATGTGTGTCCTAAAAGTGAAAATGAAGCGTGTTTACCTTACTGATAGTGTAGGGGCGCCAAGGCGCTTTAGAATTGAACTATGCATTCACGTAAATTTTTCGGTGACTCTTTGTTTCAAAGGAGCACTTAATGTTTATTTTCGGATTAGCTATTCTGGGAGTTCTGAAATGTACGAGCAGAAAATTTAATTGGTAAGAAGTGCTCTTTTACTTCCTCAGTATCTGTTCAGTGATACATTCAAGTTTTAAGTGCAGTTCTTCAAATTAAATCAGGTCGCATGCACGCTGCGCTTTTTTCGTTGTATTAGAAAATGTGATTGTGAAGGCGATGAAGTATAATTTTTTTGGAAAACGTTTCCGTTCGACACTCTAATATCCATTTTTAGTTTCAAATCATTACCTATTCATGTACATAAATTGTGTTGAACTTGGTTATTTAAAAGTGTACGACAAACGCTACGTTCTGTATTCTTTATTTTGACTATTTATCCATCAATGAATGTTTTATATTCTTATATTCTTCCGTCGGTCAACTAAATGTTGTACTTTGGGTAAGGTACGTTCGATTCGAGTGTGCTTGCTTTCTATTACTTATTGCTTTGAAACATTGATATGATTGGCGTGAAATATTTTTTACTCAAGTTCTTAAATAATGCTTACTACTTTGCTTTTGAAATTGTGTGAAAATAATGATTTGCACGTATGAATTGTGGTTGGTTTCTCGGGATCAAGAAAATTATGCACCTCCAGTGGATAAATCTTGTGTTGAAAATGTTTTTGACACTTTCGGTTAATTTTTTTAATAACAAGGAATTTTATTTTTCAAGTCATAAAGTTACTTCTATGTTGGCTTCTTCGTTCAGCTTCCCCCTAACTTTTATTTTTTTAGCTGATAATTTGCTTTAGACTTGAAAATTTTCTTATCGTGTCCGCAAAACTTTAAATTATCCCCAGTTTGTCAGCATACTACCATTTTACTTGTATCACAAAATTTTAAATTATTTCCAGTTCGTTAGACTATTGCTATCTTAATTTGTATAGTAAAAGTTTGAATATTTCCAGTTTGTCTGCGTACTATTTTAATTTGTATCGTAAAACTTTGAACTATTTTCAGTTAGTCAGTGTACTACTATTTGAGGAATTTATTCTAAGGTAGAACTAATTCTCGTTTTCTTTCTTATCTATCTTATGAGAACAGGATTCCTTCTGTTCGTAGTCATAAATCGTATTGCTCTACATTGATTCTGTTCTTGTCAATTTTACTTAGTTTTTTTTACTTACGTAATATCCCGTATATTTTTTTCCTCCGAGTTTTAGCTTCCAGTTTTTGTTAGAAGAATTAAGATTTTGTTTCCATTGTTGGCTAGTGTTTTTTTTTTGTGGAAATAAAATTTGAACCTGTTATCTTTTTATAACCCAAGACCTGAATAACATTACAATTTCCTTGTTTGTGTGTTTAGTTATACTTCACTTTAATTCATAACGGAAAGGTTCCTATTTACATCTTAAATTTTTTCCTACGACTATCGCAAAAACCCTGTGGTTAACTTACCACAATAGTAATTTTGTTAAAATTGATGGACTGATTTTCGTACAGGGGGGACCCACATCCCTCGGCACGCAAGGAGAGGCGTATATGGCGCCCGCTGGCAACCCTGGTGGTGTAAGCGGAGAACCTATCGAGCTCGTCCTGAGGGTTAGGTGAGTAGACTTCTATGCATGAGTATGTTACGGCACGACTTATAACACGTGCCTTACAATGTGACCAAGCAGTGGGTCATCTTGCTCCCAGAGAAAGAGGTTTAGGGTATTTAATGAGCTCTCTGCCTTCAGGGCAGCGTGAGTTTAATCATGTGCTCCATACGACAGGTATGTATAATTTCATTTTTTGAGACTTGTAAAGCTAAAGGTACTAATTACTCTTTTTGGGTGGTGGGACAGTTTGCAGCGCACTGTTAGGAGTACCATGTGAACATACACTGTTTATTTTTTCAGCTGTATGGTTCCGGCTATGATTTTCTCAGCGTGGAAGAATTTCCAACGTAATGAAAAGCAGTAGTTGTTCAAAATCATTTTTGCTTTTACCTATCGTTGCACGATTTTTGGCAAACTTAGTGCCTCGATCGATCTAACGTTCATTACCCAATGTCTCCCGGATTTTCTTCCTCTGTTGTGTTTTTTTAATATTGGACTTGATTTTTTTTCAATTTTATTAGAACTCGATTAAATTCTTCCCGATTTTCAGTGTTCTGTAAACTTCCAAAAATAACCTGTCGTTGACATAAATACAGTGGGTCAAATAAGTATTCGTAACGTCATGAAAA
>VOMN01128741.1:0-45487 GCA_014899125.1 Orchestia grillus | reverse complement strand
CATTATACACCCTGGGTTAGTGTCTGCATTATACACCCTAGGTTAGTGTCTGCATTATACACCCAGTTTAGTGTCTGCATTATACACCCTGGGTTAGTGTCTGCATTATGCACCCTGGGTTAGTGTCTACATTATGCACCCTGGGTTAGTGTCTACATTATGCACCCCGGGTTAGTGTCTACATTATACACCCTGGGTTAGTGTCTACATTATAAACCTCTGGGTAGTGTCGGTATTATTCACTTAAGATTAGGGTTTGGTGTATACACCACGGGTTAGCATTAGTATTATACACCCCAGTTTAACGTCTTAATTATACATTCCAGGTTAGTGTCTGAATTATTCATCTATACTTTCGCTCACAGTTTATTCAGCACGCACGTGAGGCACGTTTTATATCGGAAAATATTTTGTGCCTGTTGTGTGTGGCTGGAGTTGGCCGTCTCATTACGGCAGGTCGTGGCTCAGTCTCTAATTGCTCCACAAAATGCGGCCAGCGAATCGTCACGGCTGCAGTCACTCTGTGATCGCATGGCTGCCATGAGACTTGATTGCTATTTGTTCACCAAATTTTCAAGTATGTTTATTCACTTGGGTCACTCTTTTATTGAATTTTATGTATCACTTTTAATTATGTTCTAACCCGTTAGCTCAATTTATATGAATGTCAATGCTAGCTCAACCTCTCGCATGTGTTTTTTTTTCTTCCATGAGAATGACTGAAAAACGGTATTATCCAAGAATAAACCAAGCTTAACCTGTAAATGTCTAAGCATATTTTGAAATATGCAATTGATCAAGCATACTCGAGATGTTGATTATCCATGAGCGCATGAGTGTCCCGGTCTCCTGCTGCTTTACTGAAAGAATATTGTAGGAATCTGCAGAGCTCGTCACAGCACAGGGTCCCTGATCTCCGCCTGTAATTGGAAGATAAGCGTCAGTGTTTGCGCTCGTTAGAATAATCAGTCGCTTGCGTGTCTCAGTGATGTCCCAAGCTACGTTATGCAGAGTGGTATTTCCAGTATTACTCATGTTTGTTGTAGCATGGCCCTATAGTTGAAGTTTTGTTCACTCATCTGTCTTCATATCATTCTTTCTCGCAGGAGTGGCCCATGCGTCGACCTCTTTCACGAGTGTCTTCTTCTCAGTCGAGTTTAGGCTCTTGTTAACGCTTGTGTGACTCGCCTGACGACCGCAGCGGGCTGTGCTTAACAAGACATTGAACTTCAAATGCTTCTTTGTCGTGTCTCTTGCATGGGGACAATATTTTCTCTGTAGAGCTAAATTTAATTGACCGAGGAAAGAGGTTTCACTGTGACTAGATTATGCATGGAGTGCAGATGGTTACACTAGGCACCAAATTCGTTTATGAAGGGTGTGAAATTAGACCGAACATTTGCAGGGAAATTTATCTTCAATTATAGTAAGTACCGTAAAATAATGAGGGTGAGAGTGATGCTAACCTTTATGCTACCGACTGGGGTTTGTGAAGAGTATGGCGTATATTTCACGATATATATAGTGACATTGATAAATATTTTCATAAAATTCTAGTACTCGTAAATGTGCGCTCAGGTGTTGAATTTTTCTACTTTTGAATAACACGTAGTATACATCATGCACAGAAATTCTATTAGGTTATAGAAGAAAGAGAAAACTACGTCAATAAAGTAGACTGTATTGCGTAAATTTTCTGTAGGACCTCAAAATATGAAAATGACTAGTTTTTACAAATGTTTTGTTGCGAATACCTCAAAAAATATCGCGCTAATTCTCTTTTACTGGAATACCGTCCGTGCAGCACTCGTACACATCTAAGCTCTTTCGACGTGCACGTTCGAGCGTGCGTGCGTTCGAGCATGCGTGCTTTCGTGCGTGAGTGTTGTGACTCTGAGCATGTATTACACAACTGATTGGTACGCACGCACACTTGCAAAATTATTACCTCATGCACAAGCTTTAGTGTAAAGTGATTATCTCTTGCGTTTAAATATATCCGAACAATTTAATGCTCCGTGTGGGAGGCACACGCAAAAATAGATTCTTCAATTACAAACACACGTCCAATTAATTGATTCCATCGTGTGCAAATACATCAAACTATTGATTGCTTGACACACAAACGCGTACACATTTGACAATTACTTCATGTGCAAACACACGAATTGAGCAATTGAGGGCTTAATTCGCTCTCAAACTCGCTTCTGAACAAATTATATTCTCATGTACTGTAATACCCATTATCAAAAACAGTAATATTCTCTAAACGTAATCTGTTTTCCGTCCTTAAATGTGTTTTTTAGTAACTGATGTTCCTGATTAACTTCTATGTTTCATCATCAGAGCGTCGATATTATTTTGTTTCAGTAATAGACGTATTTCTATTGTTGGCGAATGACCTTTTCGCTTAGTGATTCTACGAAAAATCTCCCTTCACTGGACTTGTTACTAACGTCTGATTGTTCTCTGTTTTCAAGTCGACCAGAGCTCGGTGCTTTGTGCCCATTTTCAGTGCAAAGCCTGCTGCTGAGTCACGACACTTGGCGGCACAACAATGCCCTTTTGTTGGGTGCATTATAAGTCCGTTATTGAACTTAATATCGCGCCCGTAGAGCGTGAACACTTCACCAGCCTCTTGCTCATTTTGAGCTAAGGTGTTTGACTTCAGTTGTATGGGATCTGATGCTGCTCTGTGTACATGATCCTATATGGATGGTCATTTTGTTTCAATGCACATGATTTCCGCGTCAATATTTCAGTGTAATATTTTTTGATTGTCTTATTGTTGACTGTCAACACGAGAAACGTTGGTTGAATTCTGTTTTCCTTGTCACAGGATTGGTAGAGCATTGGTATCAAGTTATGTTATCCTTTTGACTGAGCAAAATAAAGTTAAAACGTTTTGCAAATACTTGTTGGTTAATATGATTACAGGGAGTTTGTACGCCGGCCTCTCCGCTTACTTCACCGTGTAGTAATTTTTTGAAGCTTTATTGCGTTGCATTCGAACTCTGAAAGGAATGGGACTCAACTTAGAATTCAACTCGGTTGCAGTGACACTTAGCTGTATAATTTTGGGTAAGCAATGCTACTGATACGTACACAGTGACCCGCTTAGATTTACAACACGTCGTGTGATTTACTACTCTTCACCTTGTAGGTGTTGACTTGAGATTATCGATACATGGTTGATCTCCATATCGATGAGTACTTTCAGTATTTTCGAACTGTAGCTTTATTGAATTATATCTGCGTCTCATAAAAATTGATAATGCAGAGAGGTTTGGGTAGCTAGTCCTGAATGAATTCAGTTTTGAATATTTTTTTCCTCTGTATCACGTGATGTTTGTTTATGAAAATCTCGATTTACTTTCACCTTGCTGCACTTAGCCACACCAGTAAACAGCGCGATGTGAACCCGACAGATCTTTCGGCGGAGCGCAAACGTTGACTCATATCTCACCAGCAGGGAGTAAACGCATATTACCTTCTTCAGGCTCGTATGGGACGCTAAAGTATACTTAAGTATATTTTTTAAGGGCGCTGCTCTGTAAATAACAGTATTCTGCTCAGGTAGTTTGTGCGTTGTATTATACTTCGCTTGACTTCAGTTGTTTTACGATTGTGGTACGTCTACATCATACTGTTGGTGGCGAAAAAAACAGCAAAGCAGTTCTCATCAACAAAACAGTGTTGAAAGTTTTCTAGGCTTGAAATTGACCCTTCTTGCAATGTTAACGCCTCCGTATTTATGAGTCGAATGGTAACTCAGTTCAGGTTTTCACTTCATAATTGCGTGTCTCCAAGTGTGTTGTGATCAAATTGCTGAGTGCGTTTGTCGAGAAAGCGCGAGACCGTACTGCTAGCATTTTGCTTCATGCTCGCCTTTTTTATGAATTAGAAAGTAGGAAAAATTTTCTACGAGTTAAATATTTAATAAAACTTAACGAAAAAACAGAAAAGGTATCGATTTTATAATTGTTTTTTGACAGCCGAAGCAGCCAGAATGAAATGAAGAAAAGCTGTTACGTATAAGAATACAAGCTATTTTAAACACATATCATGCATAAAATTCGAATAGTTTCTGTATGGCTATTAACTCCAAAGAAATTTCTATTAGTGCGCAGTCGGTCTTGAAAGTTTATTTTCAAAATGAACAGCGATGATGAAGTACAGAGAAGTAATTGGACCAGGCACGAGCAAAATGGTTTTCAGATATCTTAAGCGTCTTAGAAAATGCACGAGAACTGGTGATGGGGTGAGACCATCCAGCTAGGGGAGAGTCAGATCTGAAACTCCTGCTCGTACGCTCATGCAGCCACGCCAATGAGCACTCGTAACGAAGACGGTGAATTTTAATTCACAATTTTTTTGCTTTGCAATGTTTTCGTGCAGGTGAATAATGGAGAGCTCTATAGTCATAAGTACATTTTCTTGTTTATTTTATATCGTCGGCTTTCGAAGAAAATATGATTTCGAAATTCTTTCTTTTAATTCCAAAGTTCTGTCTTCCGAAATTCTCTATGAAGCAGCGACCTTTCAGTGTTTTTTTTATTGTAAAAGTAAAACCTTAAAATGTTCATATCTTAACTTATTTTACGACACACTAAAATCATTTGTGCAATTGCAATAATTAGACACATTTGCGGGACACATTTCGAAATGGCTATCAGTTTTGACAATCAGACAATCGTGATAACGAGGTCAAGCAGATTTTGTAATACGAAACTTTATCTATTTCCATATTTCCAGCATCCTCTGGAGGATAGGATAGACAGGCAATAGTGTTGTGTTCGTCGCTCCTATGCTACGAGGACTGACGGCTCCAGGGGGACATTGTTAGGTTACCTCAGCTCGAGCTAGGCCTTCGGAACTTCTATCTATCGTGCCCACTTTGCTTCTTCCCTTTTTCATGCCTGTTTCGATTATGTTTCTTTTCTGCCTCTTCTTTATCAACTTGTTGTTTCTATGCGCAGGGGATCTCGTTTGGGAATACACCTGTGCATAGATCCAACATTTTCTAAAGTCCATACTTAATGGTCCCTCTTTCACTTTCGAGGTCGCATTTGGTGTGGCTAGGGAGCTGTAAACTAAGTAACTAATAATAGCAATGATAACCTTCGTCCTGGATGAACAGAATCATTTTCGCTCGGCTAAAAGTATTTCCATGAAATGTTTCCGGGTTTTGATTGTTTGCAATTATTTGACAAAGAACCGACCTCTAAATTATGCCAGGCACCTGCACTCCATTCTAGACCGATGTAAATGGCCGATGCGAGTACGTTGAAAATGGCTTGTACCGAACTTTGGTTTATCTCTGAGTTCTCGTAGTTTTGGAGACGCTGCCATTTTTCCACGGATAAAATAACCCATTTATGGGTCACTTCGTAGGAAACGCGTTTAGCCATTGATAAGTTGTGCATGTTATACTTCTTTTGTGTTTTTATTTTAAAATCGACAATAGAGTGCGTATCGACTTCAAATGGAAGTACTGAAAATATGTGCATTACCGGACGTGTTTTACGATGAAAAAACGAGCGGTGATGTGTGGGATTGACTCTCAAAGGGACGACAATGAATTAACTCTTGCTTTGAACGTGTGCTCCCCAGCCTCACTGAGCTTTTCGGGACAATTATGATTTCCGTTCTGAATTTCGGTCACGAGCTCGTTATTAACAGACTGAAAGCTGACGTTTTTAAAGTGATGGCCATCACTGTAGAACTACGTAATGGTTTGCATGAATGTTGCAGGGGGAGTTAACTGCAAACTATTTTGAAAGCCTTTTTTTGTGTAAAGGAACCTTTTCCGATGTGTTATTGGGGACTCACGAGGAAATAGAGAACCTTGGGGCTGCGTTATTTCGAGTTGTGTAGGTGGTCCTATCTCTGATCCCTGAATTTGTGATGTGTGAACAAATCATTATTCACCAAAGCCATGCTTGATTTTGGTGGGTGTAGCTTGATGTGAATACTCTTTGTTTTGAAGAATTATGAATTTCCATCATGAGATAAATTGAGAAATTACCGAGCTCAAGGTCGCCGGTGCGTTTTAAATTAAAAAGGGGTTTTAAAACTTTATTACCAATACTTTTGTACTACCCTGTATTTTTATTTCAATTGTTGTTTCGACATTTTCGAATAAATTCTTGTTCACTAAACATAACCTATTGTGTTCGATCTTGCCCTTTCTTCTGTAAGACTTGCAGTTCTCCAAGGTTTTCCGAAATATATTTAATAGCGAAGAATGTAAATTATTTTGTCCGTAACGAATACTTATTTGACCCATTGCATACGATTTTTCGTAGGGTATTTTTTGCTTTTTAGTATAAATATTGTAGGAAGACCTATTATCGTTTTCCAGGGTACAATTCGTGTTTATTAACGTTTTATCGTATATGTGACTTGCCTTTTTGGCTTGTAGCCGTTTATGTCTTCTGTCCTGTCGAGCACGACGCCGTATCAGAGAACATTGATCTCGAGTTCAAATAGATCGCAGAGCTGCCGTGGTTAATCTCCAGACAACGACAATGGATCACTGAACACCTATTCTTTCTGGAGAAATTAGTCTGTGAAAACACCCACCAAGTGCACGTGAAAAATTTTATTCTATTTTTACGGAATTGAAAATGCAATTGAACTGCAAGTATCTTTTGATATGCCCTTGAAATTGAAATCGTGCTTAGTTTGAAGGTGACCGAGCTAAAAGTTTAAGAATGAAGATACACATTTATTGCTGTTTGAGAATATTTCCGAGTGCACTACAGTATAAAATCATTGCCCAGGCTTTACGTTCTGGAACATCAGTGATTTCTTCAAAATTTGCATCGAACTTGTACGCACGAGTAACGAGGAAGGCAGTGAATTAAAATGTATTTTCATAGAAAGCCCTCTCTTAGAGTCGGACATGAAAATGATCAAGCCAAAACGTCGTATTCTCCTCCTCCAGCTCGTTTATTCAAGCGTCTAAGTGGAAGAATAACGGGCCATTAAAATACAATACTCTTAGAGAATACTCGAAGAGCTCGTAAATAAGACTGCGGTCCTATAAGGCTCGCTCTGACAGCCGGACTCGCACCGCCCTCTCGCCCTTATCTACGCAGAAGTGTTGTGTTCGGCGGAGCCCAGGCTTGGGACCTGGCGCTCAGGTAACGTTTAATTGTTTAGAACTTCAATGAATTACGACGGTGCAAGTCTTGCTTTGCGGTAATTTGTTTCGTGCATTCACCATAATTTTATCTGTGAACCTGCAAATTTATTCGTTCGTTTCGAGTCGTTTAACGTTGAAGTTTAAATGGTGTATCCTTTCGTAAAGTTTATTGTACTTCATTTCCTCGTTATTTTCCTTCGTTTTTGTGCATCATTTGCCCTTCTTTTACATCTCGGGGTTCTAAGTACGATTTAGTGGTATTTTCAACCCTCAGCACCTCGAAGTTTCCGTACTGCCTTGAAACGAAGCTATATAACGCCCTCGTGAAGCCCTGTAGGTTTCGCGTACCATCCTGCAGCTCCTCCATCGCACCTCATCCCTTGTAGTCACTTAATTCGCTCAGTGAGTTAAAATTCCTGATGTAATTTCCTGATGTAATTCAATCCTGTAATTTCTTTTCTCTAGGTCCGTGGTGTGTTCTTGCAGGGCTTCATCTTTCATGATTTTGTTGTTAGGTGATCCTGTTGACGGGATTGAATCGTTTTAATTTGATTTTTAGACAACGGCCGTCGTCCGTGTGTCATGATACCTGTTTATAATTATTTTTCAATGAACAGTTAACGAATTTCATTCATTTATTTGAATTTAAACCTAGCAATTAATCAAAGTTACCATAACTTTTTATTTCTCGGTTAATTATAACAAATTTTGTAGAAGCACATCAACTTGGTTCGAAAGGTCTAGTGGGTAATTGATTTTTATCTAAGCCTTGCATGTGCGCAGCTTTCCAGAGGCGCTCATCACGAGGTCTGCACGTTTGAATGGTGCTCGTGAAATGCAACACTTGGCCTACCCGTCAGTCACCGCAGGCTGGAGTGCCTTACCGGAACGTAAATGTAAAGTTTCTTGTCACACCTCCTCGTGAGTTTACTCCAATGATTTTCGTTCCAAATCTACCGTTTAATCTCTACGTTTATCCAGAAATTTAATTTATGTTCAATTACTGAATCTGGATAGGGTCCTCAAAAAGAACTACTCTCTCCTCTGCTGAAGACTACGTTTACATCGTTGTTGCAGCGCACTCTTTAAAGTACATCTTTTGAATGAACCTATGAGTGTTTATAAAATTTTATCTGGTGCGTAAAATTGAAGTTGATTTGCGTGTATCAATTCATTAACTTCATAGTTGTTAAAAAGATCGCCTATATCAGTATAAGTATATTGGAGGTCGGTCGTTGGTAAAATATCAGTTACGCCCACAATACGTAGAATTAGGATGAAAAATATAATTGACTAATAATGCTTAGCTGTATTTATGGGTTAAAAACTGGAACAAAGCAACAAAATGCAATAATTGAATTGCGCTAGATTAATTGTGTTGGAACTTGACAAATGTTGCAGGAGACGTCGAGGGTAAAACAGGCAAAATACTACCGACAGCAGGAACGTTCAGTCTTTTGTTCATAAATGAAGGTGATCACAAGGAACTATGTGGGCGTGATGCAGATGCGTGAGGCCATCTTGTGAAGTATAAGTAGGGACCGAACCTCTCTGGATAACTGAGCAGTCTGCCAAAATTATGAACACGAGTCAAGTTATCGCCTAGAAGGAACTTCCGTCACATGTTTGGCACATTCGGCTGCGCTTTTGATTGGGAATGATCGGGAGTTTGTCAGGGAACTTTGCACAGATGCTGACACCCGTACGCAATTTTTCCTGGGGGACTTGACTCATTATGTCGAGGCCTATGAGATATTCAAAATTCCTTTATGATCAAGCTTGCGTGCTGGACAGCAGATTTCTGTGATGTTTTAACGTGCATTTCATCGGCCTCAGAGGAAAGAGTATCTTCGCTATATCTTCGTCACGTGTTTGGATTACATTTCAAAGCGTCAGGTTGGACTTTTTTGAGAGGGTTGTAGGTTTAATGGTTTTAATTTAAATAGATTTATTATAACTGCTCATTTAAAAGTTACGACTGCCGTGAACGTGGACAGAAATATGATTCCTGATTGCAAAAGACTTGAAAAATGCTGAGGAATTTTCTTCTGATTTGAATAGGGTCTATTGAAAAACTTATATGATATGGAAAGTTATTTTTCATTCTCAGAATGAAATAAAAATATCAAGTCTAAGGTAAAAGTTGAACTACATATAATGCGGGGAAATACAGCGGAATCGATAGATTTTGCGACGCATGGTCTTTCTGTCTTCCTGATACACTGGTGAAATTTGTTGTTCGCAGCAATGAATGCGCTTTTTTATCGAGATCGGTGCTTGCAATGTTTTGATGTAGTTTGGAATTATTCGAGTCTGATGAAGGTTATCTGTAGCACTTATCTCTAAGCGTGTTTCCAAGCGCTGAATATAGAACTCATCGATCGCATTTATTGTGTTTGATTCCGGCTAGAAATGTTTGGGGGTAGAGTGGTATGTTCGTCTCTCTCTCGTACACGGCACTGTTGACCTCATTTTGTAGTTGGTACCAACACGAGCACGGTGCCGGGGGCTGCATCGACGTCACAAGTGTACAGAGACGTCACCGCGTGCAGTCACAATTTAGAACTGGATCCCTGGACTTGACACTCAGGAGCTTCTCGGTGTTTTTCAACTCCTTGGTGTCCTGATACTCAGCACGCATAATTGCAAGGCAATCTAGCACACTGAAATGTATCTTGCGCGGGAGGACACTTTTTAAAATGATTTTTTTTTCTAGCCGAGATGGTTAAGTTTTGGGTATCTGAGCTCATTCATTCCATACAGCTAAACACACACACACGCACCTTAGGGGGCTGAGTCGGTTTGACTCAGTGAGGAGCTTTCGAAGTGTTTATGTGCTAGGCCATCGAACAAGATCAGTCTCAAATAACACTTTGAATGGCAGGAATATCGCCGCCGTAGGAATAGCACTGTTGTTCCTCGCCCACTTGTTCATGGACTTTTCTTTATCAAAAAAGCTTGCCTGCGGTCGCTCACGCACTCCTCCGCACCAAACCCATCCATTTGGCTTTTGTTTATGGGGCATCACTTAGCAGAAATGAGACGCCTTCGTGTTGTGTTTGAAATGCTGGCTAGCGTTCTTAATTAATGATCTGCTTTCGTTGTTTATGACAAGTTGGTAATCTAATTATGCTCTACAAAATTATCTCCATTGTGAGGACTATTTATGTCTGTCTGGGTGCTTATTTCATGGAAGGAATATCTAAGTAATTGTGAATAATTATGGAAGGACAGTCTCTGTCTTTTACTAGGAGATAAAATACGTTTTGTGGCTAATTGTTGCTAGCTGGTAGTGCTCTTTATACTACTTTTCATGGAAAAATATTTCATACGGTAGGTGATGGATTTTGGAATTTTCCAATTTTGTCTTTCAAGTGTAGAACTGTAGATGTTAGGCTCCATGTTTGTGACCGCGACAGCTATTTTATGTTGGCTCAAGACTGCACAAGATAATTTTTGTCTATTAAAGGGGATTTTGACCTAGGTTTTATACTTACGTAGGACATACCTAGGTTAAACCTAGGTCTGTTCTTCGTGTTGGTCAAATTGCATTCTCATGATTTCAGTGGGTTACAAAGATAAAAATTTTGGAAGTCGCTTACGTTTCTTCAACTGAATTAGGACTATTTTGCACTGCTGAATCCAAAAATAACATTAATTTTCTCAATCAGGTCAGGTTTTTATGCCAATTTGATTTAGATAAATTTGATCTTCTGTCTAAATTGATTACATTTATGTGACATTATCAGTTAATTTCTGTTGGTATTTCTCATCCGGAAAAGGTTTCAGGAGAAAAAATTGTTTTCTGACAGCGTATTAATTGAATGCTACAAACTTGGATTTCTGTAATTTGAATGATAGACATAGATATAGATGAGTACAAGTGAATTCAACATTACGTCTTCATTGTGCAAAAATAAGGGCATCAACGTTCGGTTTTTCGTAAGCTCATCAGCAGAGTCTTCAGAGTCCAACAGTAACCACCCATCATGACTGCATCCCAGCGTACCTAATACCTGATCTCTACCTCTTTTCATGCCTGATGGAGTCAGTCCCCCTGCTCTTCACCTAAGGATCCCAGATTCTCAGGAAGCCGGTCAATATGTGAGAACAAGTAATGCATTTGGATGTTTATGTTGCAGTCAAGGTTTCTGAAAGCAGTCAGCAAATTGTGACAAGTTCTGCAGAATTGCTGGCCTTGTTGTGGCCAAGAAGTTCTTCACAACCAGAAGGAAAGCCTTCCATACTTTCAGTTCCACTTCGTTCATTAAGTTTTCAAACTCAGGATCGCTGAAAGATGCCCGATTTGAATTTCTCTATGGTTAAATCTGGAAAAGCAGGGCACAAGTAAGTGGAGCAGGCACCATCCTTGTCTAGATCTTTGGTGAACTGTTTAATCAATTTAATCAAGCTGAGCTTGATGTGCAGCGGTGGAAAGAGTATATTGTCTCTGTGTATCCGGGAATTGTTGGTGACATTCCTTGCTCTACAAGACACAAATTCCTCCCGCACAGACCAGTCCTTCTTCGTGTAATGCTGAGCAGCGTCTCTACTATCTCACTTGCACAGAGAGCAGCATGGATTCTTTGGGGAACCTGACTGTTGTCCCAACAAAAAAGTTCATATCAGGTCAACACAAATAGGCCACACATGTTGATCATGACAAATTTTCCCCAGGAAATATTTCACAGCTTCATACTTCTCCTTTAGTGTAGGCGAGTGAGCAAAGGGTACAGAGACAAACTGGTGCTGTTGTGAAGCAGAAGAAATTTCAGCGATCGCTTGCTGCTGTCAATGAATGGTCTTCAATCTTTGCGTACATACTGTGGCATTCCAAGTTTGTGCAGAAGCTGAGCAATATTCACTCAGTACACAAAGTAATTTTCTTCAAAGAAAAAATGGATCAACTCTTGATGTCTGTTGCGGTTAAAAGTGATGCGAGCGTTGTCGGAGAGGAGGTTCCGCTCTTCGAATCCGGATGCCAATAGCTCGGTAGAGGATATCGCGAACTAGATCATTTAGCGCCTTTTGGGAAAAAAGATGTGGAGCATCATCATCAAGAACCACTGTTTCTTCTTCTTCAGGAACACTAAAGGAATCTTCGTCATTGATATCAGGAAGTTTTGTGAAGAGAGGTATTAAAATTTCATCGCAGGGATCCACAGGACGATGTGCTGATTAAAAATCAGGATACCTGAGGCTGCTTGGTTTCAGTCACATCAGCAGCGCAGAAGTGGCTGTCGGTGACATGGTTTGTCAGCTCCCTCCAAAATATAGGAATTTCAAACTTCAAACAACTCTTCACGCCTTTGGTCCACTTTGGCAGATAATCGGTGCATGACTTGCATACATGGCTCCCAAGCTTTATCCTGGTCACCAGGTTTCGCACTAAAATGAGCAGAGTAAGCAAGCTTTATGAAACTTGACTAGATTCCTGTTAGGAACGAGGGTGTATTCACCGCAGATGTAGCAGAATGTGTTGGGCTTTTTCTTGCAAGATTTTGTATTCGAAGCTATTCCATTCACCAGTAATGCAAAATAATAATTTGTCAAACGTTGGCCCATGCAAAATCTAGAATTCGTTGATTGCAAGAAAGGTAAAAGAGTTTTGTATCACGTGATGTAATTTTTCCGTTACGTGTACCAAAAATATGAAAAAATAAATATGTAGCTTATTTAAGAAAGTTGACTTGACTGATCAAGACTAATGTAATTTTTGGATTCAGCACGTCGAAATTATCCTAAATCTGTTAAAAAAACTTGAACCATAAATTCAGTGTTGACCAGTGTTTTAAATGCACTTAGATATCCATCACGAGCATATTTTGGACACTCATTGCTTCCACACTCGCATGCACATTTGTCTATTTTGATTACGTTTTCTGATTGTCACACTTATCTATGCTGGTGAAATCTATTCACGATCATATTTCGAGCAGAAATCATGAAATCTATTCAAGATCATATCGGTGAATATATACGAAATTGAAGTTTTTGAATGCGACATGCGTTGTAGATTCCAAAGTTGAGTTTGCAGGTCATTGATACACGGGCCAGTCGCTCCTCAGCGGGCCAGTCGCTCCTCAGCGGGCCAGTCACGCCTCAGCGGGCCAGTCGCTCCTCAGCGGGCCCGTCGCTCCTCAGCGGGCCCGTCGCTCCTCAGCGGGCCCGTCGCTCCTCAGCGGGCCCGTCTTTGGCACTGACGCTGGGCGGCGGGCCCACAGACCTGCCCCACTGCTAGACTGCTGCATTGCTGAGTCACTGCGCAGGCAGTTGTGGGAAACGGCTGCTCTGGAGTTCTACAAGACTTACAGCGACATATTTGCACTATCTCGATTTGTTTAGGGAAGGAACTTCTGCACTAGCATCGCGTAGTAAAAAGTTGTGTTAAAAAGTACCTAAAATATTGCATCTTGCCTAGAACAAAAGCGATGAGTTGTCTAGCGTCTACTGCACACGGAGTGTAAGTTTTTCACTGTCGCACGATTAATTTTGAATTTAAGCATCTTCAGAGATCATCAAACTTAAATGTAGAACTTGAAATTTATCTTTCAAATTTATTTTCTAAAAAACCTTCAGACTATATTGTTTTTAGTAATCAAATAATCCTCATTTCTCGCTTAGCCGACTCTTCACTCCTCCCTCACTCGCGCCTATTAAAATCACCTTGACTGCTAGAGCTGCAACGATGACGCTGTCTCAGGGCGGGAATGCAGTCTCCAGCACTGTGTCCATAACGGCATAGGCCTCCTGTCGGGCTGCTGACGAGCGGCTGTCTGCCCTCCTCCATCCTCTCTGCCTACAGTGCCCGCTTTGAGCTTAGTCTTAATGTTATATCTCTGCGCTGTTGCTGTCGTCATGATTTATCTGCTCCTAAATGTTACGTTGAAAAGCTCTTCAAAATTTTAAAGTTATGAAACATATTTTGTGAAAAAATTAGTCGTAGAAAAATATACTTTATGCTGCAAAGTTTTTTTGTCGTAAAATACGAAAATTTATCCTTCATAGATTATATTTTAGTAAAAAAAATATTTTGTTAATTGTGGTGATGAGAATGGTCTCTAGTCTGTGAACTTGATACCTGCTATTTGTGTAAAAATTGTTGAACTTATCTGTATCAAATGATCTGACACAGACACATCTCATGGTTTTGCAGGCTTGATGTTATTGAGACTCGACGTAAGTGAATATCGCGTAAAGATGCACATGTAGTATATAAGGGTATCATCATGCCATCATTATGTTGACTTTTGAGTTAAATTCAAGTTAAGTCATTCATACAATGATTAGCAACGGTAAACGCTATCGGTTTCAGCGAAGAAACGATTTTCTACTTCTAAACATCTTTCACAAGCGGCACGTTCCTGTTTTAGCAAGAAAATGCGTACGTGCGGTGCACAAGGGGACCTTCGATCATATTTAGATGGTTTAACGTGTTACATTTTGCGATTATTGTTTATTGCATGGCTTATAGCAGAAAATTATTTGCGGATAGAATTGTTATCGATGAAAATAATGGTCTTCAATTATTTCATGTTAGCACATCAAATCGTAAGCGAAGCGAACGAGTGAACTTTTGGCCGAGCATTTGGAGACGTTCATTAGAAGACGTTCATTTTTCTTGCATTTCTAATAATTAGACATCTTTTTATCATCTGTATGTGTGCAGAGCGAGAGAGATATTAAACGCCTGATGTGAAATAATGACAGATGCATTTGTCGTGCGCACTAACTTAATGAGAAATGTGATACAAGAGCTTGTAAAATTATTTAGTGAAAATTTTCTGGGCTTGTGTTCATCATTATTAATCCACAGCTAGAGAAAATGTCAGGCTTAATTAAGACTGACATTTCGCTAATGTTTTATCAAAAATGTAATGAAATATAGACTCATATTAATGGATGTATGAATGGATCCAGCTATTGCCGTCCCATTTTGGCCCCACTGTGTTACTAATTTTGTTTGGGACTTCTTTTCTTTGAGATCAATATTTTCTATTCTGGCCGATACACGGACGGCAGGATCCCAATTTCACTTCAGAAATGTTCTACTCAACAGCATTACGAACCTTGTTCGTTTGTAACTCGAGTGGTGCGCTCTTCGAGTCACGGTTTACGGGCCCGACCCTCCGAGCTCTTTGCTTGGGTGTTACCACTTGCGGTCATTAGACGGGATATGTTTCTTGACACGAGCTGCGTGCTCGAGAGGCTGCCTGTTTCATGTACACAGTGTCTGATTGAAGCGACTTCGGGGAATTATGCAATGTTGAACTGTGAACGTTCGTTGAAATCTTGACCGAAATTTATTTCTTATCGATCTTCTCAATTTTGATTTCATCAGGCTAGCGCGAGCCAATCCTACGGAATTAAATTTACATTTGGGCGTCAAGTTTCTTAGACTTTCTATCCTGGAATTGTGATCAGCTGATCGTTCACTTCTTAGAAAATTCATCGACCTACGTTCTTTCTCCCGTATTATATTACCTACTTCATTCTTAATTCCCAAACCAGTTTTGGAATTGTATCTCCGTTTTATTGTCACAAATCTTGATCGCCACCTAAGATCCGCTAGCTCACTTTTTGAACTCTGTTCTCCTTAACAGAGTTTTGATGCCGAGCTGTTGAGTGTTTACAAGAACGCTCGTTAGGGTATCAGAGAGCGACCATCAGTAACAATTGGCCCTCTAACGCCTTCCTGCCCATACACGGTCCTCGAGTGGTCGCTCTCCCGCCACCATGTCTTCTGATCAATCAACCACCCCATTGGTGGCCAACCTCTTATGCTTTGCAGGCTTCCTTCGTCCGTCATGCCTCGGTTTATTTCCTGTATGCCAGAGGGGTGCATGCTCCTAGTGTCTGCCACGGCGCGCCTTGTTTCCAGCCAGCCTGCAGCCTTATCTTTCAAAGTTAACTCAGTGTGTTCCTTCTCGATTTGTAGTTTACAGCCTGTCTGCCCGTATGAGTGAGTTCTTCAATCATGCCATGTTCCAATATTTGTGTTGTCTCCCTTTAGGGTTCCCAGTTCGAGTCCGTTTCCCATGCTTCACGTTATACTTGGTTTTGTAAGTCAGTCATTTTGAGGAACATTCTAGCTGCCTTATATGCGCACGTTCATTGTTCAGCACCGCAGTAGGCGCGCTCGGCTAACGTGTCATTATGAGCGTGCCTATTATGCTCCATGGCGGTGGTCACTGACCTCGCAGAGCGTTGACCTCACGCAATAGGTGAGTCCAGTGCACGCTCGCTCCAGTGCACGGCGCCATTATAGGTGAAGTCTGCCTGTCATTCAATTGGTCCCATTGGCTACGAAGGCAGTACTGGAAATACGAAGCGTTTCCATTCATATTGCGCGCTGCTGCTTTCAAACTCGATACCCACGCTGTGGTGAGTGACCTGCATCAGTAATAACTTGTCTTGCTCCCTGCCGCTTATGGAAGCGACTTATTGCGCTCTGAACTGTTGTAGGTGTGGTAAATTATGTCCGCGCGATCGCAGAAAAATGCTCGCTCTTTGTCTCACTCCTATTAGTCGATGTACTACTTACTCCCGTCTCTTGCAGTCGTATTGTCTGGTGTCAGAACGAGAGAATGTGGCACAATCTGTGTTTACATGACATGTCTTTTTTTTGAGTGCTGTTGATGTTTTCTTTCTCATTTGTTAATCGAATATCGAATCAGGATTTTATATCTCTATGAATTTTGGACTAGACTTTGTGTAGCCTATGGTATTTTCGTAGCATGACTACGTTTCGAACGGAATATTTTTCAATATCTTAAATTGTGGTATATTACTATTTTTGAAGACTTGACATTGAAAACGTATGCTTTTTACTGTGAAAGAATGTCAGGTTTTTGCTCTCTTCTTTGTGGTGCACCGGAAAAAACAACACTGAGTGTAGGTTGCGGCTCACAAAAATTTGATGTTCGAAAATGTTTAGGGGCTTTGTGTTGATAAATTATGTTTTCCTGTAAGGACTGTTTATTGTAGAAAATTATTTACAATGCGAATTCTTTTCGGCGACAATAATGGCCTTCAATCATATGCACTATCAAGATTCGAGCTGCTTGTCGAAATGAGCTCCTGATGTAAGTAAAATTTGGAACTGGTTATATATTTATCAGTTTTATTTCTTGCGTGTTTTTCATGTGATTGTTGTATAGCTAAATTGTTGTTCATTGATGATGGTTTGAATGTTAGATTCACGTGAGAAATTTTACAGTATTTTCTAAAAATCCCCCGAATAGTGCCCAATCATCAAAATAAAATAACGAAGCATCTCCTGCTGAGCGGTCGACTGACTTGTGTTTTACACATTGTGGTGCATTGCAACTCACTGCAACATAGACTCATAGTTGCATAAATGTTCACATTTTGTGGACACTTCTGCTGAGTGTTTCCTAACAACAGTATACTCTAATATGTTGCACGTGGTTTGTTATTAAGAAGCTGCTGTTCGAACTGCAAGCACGAGTATGAAATTTTGATCAACAAATATTGATACCAAGTTTCGCCAGGATATAAGGGTATAAGTTTCCTCACAAAGAAGTACAAAAGTTAAAGATTCTGATGTTCTTGAACATTCAGTGCTGATGCGCACTGGGATGAAATATTAAACTCCATTCACAATGACCTGAAGGTATTTTGATTGTATCAACTATTCGGAAATGTGACAGTATTATTCCTTACCGGTTAAGGAGTGAAAAGTGGTGATACAAGTACGGTCGGATAACCATCGGTATGATCATTTCTCCAGTTGACACCTAGAATTTAGGCTTCGCTGTGTGTTCGTGTGAAATGACTTGCAAGAAATAGAGGTTAAGATTTAAGATGGGGCTATATATAGTCCATGCACTAGTTGTAGGATTTTTATCTGCCAGACTGTGGACAATACGGATAATTTCTTTTGCCCAGAAGTAAAAATAACTTTTTTACACTGTACGCTTCAAGTATCGTGCGTCTTTCAGGATGAGTTGCGTTGTTTTTGGTGTCTACTTATGAAAGGTTTTTCGGTTCCAAGCTTCTCTAAATTTGTTATCAATGTCTGTATTATTTTGATTTTTTCATTTATAAAAAAGGGTTTTTGTAACTGTAAGAACGATCTACGCTTCCCGTCTTTCGATAAAATACTTTTCTTGTGACAAGAACAGAACTTTCTCCTGTTCTTGTGAAGCTGTAATTTCATGCCATCCTGGTACTCCGCCCTCCCATATTATCGAAACCAAGTCGCTTTTTCTTCGATTTCCATTTGGGCAATTACTGTGCTGGAGACGTCATTACGGGGCTTCCTGCTCGCCCGCCCGTCGGTGCGAGGAGGCAACAACTCCAACATGCACGAGCTTTATGAGAGTCAATGATGCTAGGAGGTTAGTGTGCTTCACAAGTTCCTTGAAGAAACCTGAATTTGCTTTTTTCTCTTACCTACTGGGCGAAGTTAATTTCATTGTCAACGAGATTTAAGAGCCCTAACCCCTCTAATGCAATCTAATTGTATAAGGTTGTGAAAAATTGAACTCGTCTATTGCCAACATTCAAGATGTCTGAAATGTTACGTTTTAAGATTATAGTAGAACCGATAAATGATAAAATCCTTTTTGAAGGTTTCGTATTGGAGTGAAATTCACGCAGCTCTTCAAACAGTGCCTAGGTTTTGAAGGGAGTGTGAAATGAGGAAATAGAGGGTAACAGGTGATTTATCGGGGGGATTGAGGGTATGCATAGGAGATTGTAAGTATATATATTAGAAAAAATTATACATTTGTGGCGTCTGGATGCGGTAGTCACATACGTCTTTTCATATGATGAGATTGAGGAAAAAATGATGCTTGAAACGAGGAAGCACGAAAATGCCTAAACGGTGCAATGATCAGTTGCGATTACAGGTTGAACTGCAGAAAAGTATACGTATAGTGGAGGATTGTAGTTCTGGCCGTTTTCTTATGGCATGGAAACTTTGGATTCAGAATATGCTGACAAAGGTGTTGGATACAGGGTACTTGAGAAGCGCGAGATAGAGAGAAACCATGCAATGGAGAGCAGATGTGATGTGGGTCGTGGAATGAGACAATTGTTCTACGCGGCGGCTGTGTGGACACCGAGTGAGAATGAAGAAATCACATTTGATAAAGTCGTGATTATAAGTCGGTAATGAAGGCAAGGCGCGAAAAGGTACGACGAGTATTGGGTGTGTTCATGAATGAATGAGGTAAAAAGAGTTTCGGATGGTAAAAGTGTGCGAGTGTTACGGATACTGGAAGAATTTGCGGTGGATGTGTGGGCTCGAATATATTTGACTGAGAGCTTTCATAAATCTTAGTCTCGCTCAAGGCGTCATCTCTACAAGAGTTTGTGTGTGCGATCAAGGAACCTGTGCTATGTCGAAACGAGGGGGCACCAGCTGTTGTCATACTACGCTATGCCTAAGCATGTTGTCTCTATGTTGTCACTATGTTGTCACTGCAATTGCTGCTCGCACTCATGTGAATGATCTGACTTGTCTTCAGTCGTGCCTCTGGCGAGTGCCAACCAAGGCATGTTCGAGGGTGGAAGCTTAGGGCAATTTGTGTTGAAGAAGTACTCACGAAAATTCCGGTAGTGAAATAAATGTTCTCTCAAAAAAATAATCAGAGCGAGAGGCGAGTTAATTGACACTTCGTTTTACTTGATATTTTTTTTTTTTTACATAATAAAGAAGCAATGACTCTTTTGGAAAATTTACTGGATGCCTTATTGTCCTTTGAACTGCCACGAGACGCCAATTTAATTAGTACGGTTGAGGTCGTCAATTTCACAGTAATATTTCCGCTGTTGTGGTTATTTGATCCATCTGTTGTGGTTATTTGATCCATCTGTTGTAGTTATTTGATCCTTTTGTTGTTGAGAGGCCTTCATCCGCCATGCTTGGTCAGCTGAAGTGGCTAGTTAACTTTGAGCCTCGTGTCGAGGGTGTGCTAATTGTTCGCTTTCTTGAGCCGAGTTCGCTAATCACTTCAGTGACAGCAGTGACGGAGGACGCGGCACTTACTTCTGGCCCATTGCTTCAGCTGTCGTGCTAATGAACGGGATTCCTCCTCTGACGGAATTGACCGTAATCGATGTGAAGGTCTTTCGTCACAGCGACCATCCATCTGTCACGCTCGTACGTCACAGCTTCCATTTCTGAGATTAAGAGAGATGTGTAATGGATGTGGAAGTCCTTTGTTCGATCGGCCTTCCATTTTCTCTGAATGGTCCTTTCAATTTATTATTTGATAAAATTAATCACTGCATTCATTTTGAGGTTCCCTTCTATTTGTGAAGTTTCCAACTTAAATTCATATGTTGAACCTATCGATGAGGACTTCTGTGGAATTAAAAAAATAACCCGTAATTGGTCAATCATTGGCCAGGACTTCGTTGACAAGTCTCTGCGCATTCACGGCACTGAAACATATACTTTTGTCAGGGTTCGGAGTTAGTCAGTTATCCATACTATACCTTTCTTTGTGCGATATATGCTCGAAATGAAACATTTATTATAAAAATACGTTGCCCAATAAAACGTATGAGTGTACATCCGATTCGCTTTATTTTGCTAGGTTTGCATGCTTCAATAGCATGCTGCCCAGCGTAATATTGTGCTCTTGTGATTATAGCTGAATATTATCATTAAAGTTTGCTTGCATTAACATATCAGTTAGTTTTTATGTTATATTTTCATGAGCGCGAACTGGAACACGGCTGCAGTTGAGGCAGATTGGAACAAAGGAAGGTTGAGGTGCTGCAGTGGTGACCACGTGGCGCTCCCTGTGGTGGGAGAAAGCGGTGTCCCGCGGTCGCGCAGTCACATTTGGTTTAGACCTCCATGGTGCCATGGTGCCGCAACTCAAATGTGGACTTCTCCTCACTCCTACCCTGAGGGACGCGGGCTTAAATTGTGCTATTTCTGATGATTTTTTGTGTATTTTTTTCTAACCAAACCTGTATGAATCGTTTGTTAATTTTTCTAATGCTCGGACCCGATCTTCGTGAGACAATATTTAAATATACAGTGTACATGCAGGGATAAGTATTCACCGCCGTGAACTGCAGCTCACCGAAGAAAGCAATAAATATTGAAGTGAAGATTTGTTCTGGAGAACTTCAAAACGCACAGTATTTCTACAGTGAAGAATACTTGGGCAGCAGTTTCTAAAATAATGCTGGTCAATCTATGTTAATGCTGTCTGAGGAATTTAAACTAGTTATGTTTGATGCCCTGCATTCGGTCACTTCACTTATTTGTATTTTAATTATTACAAACAGGTTGAACTTTGCAGTCCAATTTCAACGCTTGTTGTCTGAAGAGCTACGTTTGCAGAGCGTGCGGGCGTTCCCTAGGGTGAATGATATTGGGCGAGTTGCAATGAAAATTAGTGCAATGGTGCAACTCTTGTGATAACCAATGCCTTGACTTATTTGCTTAGGATGAGTGAGATGTATCTGCCACAGGTTAGAACTTCTGGCGTGGCTTAAATTAACAATGAAACTCGTTCAGAACATAAATTTTAGAGTTAAGACTATCTCAGTGGGATGTCTACTTTGCTAGACTATTTTTTACATCGAATAAGCTTAAATAAACATTGTCCAATTCGGCAATAACCGCTTTGAAGGAGTTAGTTGATTAGCATTCCTCACTAATATCTTGCTATGTTTGCCTGCGCCCCCATGGAGGGCCGCGGAGGCAGTCTGTGGAGCGGTGACGTGCCCTTTTGCTCAATCGTGTGCGTTGGTTGTGGCAACTTTTCCTAGAGTTATCAGTTACTGGAGAGAGGCTGTATCATGCTGAGTGTTAAATAGAGGGTGCCGAATCTAAGAGCTGAATAATTGGAAGTGAAATTTGGTAAACATAGCTACATTCTGCATATTTCACATGGAGTTATGTCTCCCATATATGTATTTAATACATTGCCGCGACTCTTTAAAAGAAATACAGAATGAAACCGTGTTTACATTCATGCTTTTCAGTTCTACACCTATGATACTTTGCACCTTAAATAGAACACCTTCTGTTTTGAGAGGCGATCGACTTACTCTGGCCGAGTTCTGACGAAATGCGCTGCAGAAGTGTACCTTCACTCGCACGGCGGTCGAAACTTGATCATTTGTTCTTACGGAAGCGTCAATGGTCTGAAGAGCAGTGATGTGAAATGTTAGTTTTATTTTTGTATATTTCTGTCACTAAAAATGTGAATCCACTAATGTGGTGTAGTATCTTGAAGTTTCAAAGTAAAACTAACTTTGGTTCCATAATCCGTTTCGGCTTCATTATACCAAGCCAGTCAGAGGTGAGGGCAACCTCAGGTGACGTAGAGAATTTTGCAGTGTCGAATTTTGTCAAAATTGAGCGAGCGCATATAGTCTTTATACACTCGATAATAAGTTTACCTAAGTTACTGTCTTACTGGACATATAACGATGTTGAAAACTTTGTGTAGCTCTGGCGTCTATCTTGAGCATCGACAACTAGAAAGAGGTAGAATAATTATTTGATGTTTTCATATTTTAGCATATTCGGAAGTGGGAATTCTGCAGCAACACTTGTCTTAAATGTGATATCCTTCAGGGGAGCATACAATTTTTATTAGGATTAGGTTAGATAGGTTTGTCTATCGTACGCTAAGGGTACTGGCATCCCTTTGTGGGGCACTTTTAGGTTACTTCAAGCGCAGATTTGCATTCTTAAATTTTTATACATTCGCTATCTCTTCGTCTTTTCTTTCTCTTCATTCTTAACTCCCTCTTTCTATGCGCAAGGGATATTTTGTGGGAACACAACATGTTCATCGATTCCCCGTCTCGTATAGTCCATACTAAATGGTCCTTTTTTCTGAGCTCTCTTTGGGTCACATTTCATGTAGATGGGAGCTGTTAAAAAATTGATCATCTAATCTTTATGTGGCATTGGGCCCTCTTTCTTTCATGCTGTTGGTTGGACAGCATTTTGTATCTTCTAGCTCGGCGATCACATCACTTCTTAATGTTCTCTCCGGCACTTGAACAAATGTAGCTCACTTAGTGAGACCTTTCCGCTCTGCTTTTCTCTGATGCGAAAGGCATACCAATTATTTTTGTTTTGCGTGTTAGCAATTGTTTTATTTATCTAACTACACGGAAAGGTAAGTGATATTTTCTTATTTTGCTCGTTTTCAGTCTATTTTATGCATCAATGAGAATCCCTTGTGAAGAAACTCGTCCAGGTGCACACAAAGCTTCAGTCCGTCGTGCCGGTCTAGCGAGTGAACCATCAGAGCCAGACAGTAGCACCGAGTAGATCTTACGCGGCATTCGTAATCACCAGATATCAGGAGCGGAATAACTTTAGCTAGGTGTAAAATTTTGGGGTACTTGTTTTACAGGTTGTGTTCAGCTTAGGTTTTGATCGTAACCTGTACCACTGATCCACATCAGTAAAATAGTTGTTCAGAAATATTTGAATTCAAAGCTGTGGTTTAACCCTTGCGTCTCGAAACGTCTTCCAGGCCGTAGCATCACTACCACCTTTTAACGAAATTTAGGTAGTAAATTTGACGTTCTGATGTGAGAACTTGGCCGATCCCATTTATTATGGCCTATCAAGTGTTTCGAAATTGCTGTGTTTTTTTTTAAATAATTTTGCCACCGAACGTTTGTTGATCTGCATATTCAACTGGCAAGGAATTCGTTGTACGATCAATTCACTGTTTGCGAGCTTACAAAATTAGTGTTCAGGAATTGTTTTCGTCGCGTTGTTAGTTTTCCTTGCGAGTGTATTACGTTCTGATCTACGGGTGGTGATGGTGTATTTTTTGATTGACTTAATTGCTTGATTTAGTTTGCACTTCATGAAATTCTAGTAACAATTATGGACATACCGTGTAAAAGTGCAAGGACGAAGAGGCTCGTTGGCAGCACTCAATGGTAGTAAAGGTCGGTTCTCACACTTGAAATACCTTTTTTATTATTATTCTGACATAAAGACATATGGTATACAAGGTCTACTTAACTTCGCTATGTAATGATTTCTCTTCATAATACAAAATAAATCAACGGCTCTTGTAACTTATACGTTAAGAGGCACTTCCCGCCTTAAACTCATCACAGGAACGAATTAGTGATTGAAAACTCTAGGCTGCAATTGTTCACTTAATTCGAGTGGGCGATGAGTGAAATTTACATGATCAGGAAGAAGTGCATTGCCAGAGTTGCTAGAAGTGCAATATACTCGTATGTAACATGGCGTGCATGAACTTTAATGATTTAGATCGACTGACCGGTTATGCGAATAAGCACTTTTATTCATTATTAAAAAAGAAATTCAAAATTTTTCGGAATGAAAGTACAGTCATTTGAGCGCAATTTTGAAATCTTACTTAAATTCATCCCTCTACTACTAATGACAGTTTCCCGAAATAATCTTTCAGGTATAATTGCTTATGGATCATTTTTGCCGGACATGCAAAATCGAATGCTCATTAAAAAATATAATGTTTTAGAGGCTTAACTAAAGGCTTGCAACAAAGCTGTTTTCATTTCAGAGTTACAATTTTTCCGTTAAATGTCAACGTTGCTGTTTGTGTAATATGCGCTGCATTAATCTTCTAAAATTAGCCATTAATGATGTACGTTTTTGTAAACCTAAATGTTTAGCTGACGTTTTCATGCTGCTTTATTCTTCTGAAAGGCTTAAACGAGTTCTGGGAGTTTAATTATGTACATGGTAATTAGCAGATCTATCTGGAAAAATAAATGTAGTTTCAGTAAGCTATCGTATGCACATGGAAATATTTTTCCTCTTGCTTGCATTGATTATAAAATTTTTTAGTATTGCCAAGCTCTGTAAATATGCTCTTCTAATAAATATGCATATTTTCATTTTTCTAATTCTCTCTTTCTCTCTGCATTTGCTGACTAAAGGCAATACTTGTTTCGAGCAGCGGATTTGTAGGTTATTCGGTTCGGAGAAGTGCTTACAAATTTGTGAAAGTTATAAAGTTATTAAATTTCTGATTTATACATATTACCCAACACTGTATGACAATGTGTTAAATGAATGCATAATTTGTTGCAAGTATTCGAATCACTTAGTGGCGCTAAAAAATCGAACTAACCAATCTCTCTTTTCAGAGAGCAGACCTAAAGAGGCTGTGAGACTGTGCGGGCTGTCTGGTGCTGCTTCTTCAGCGGGTGAGTAGCGCGTCGTGTGCTCGTGTGGGTACGCTGCCTGCATGCGGTGTTCACGTCGTCTCCTGGCGTGTTGTGAAGTGATGTGGGCCGATAAAACGGTGTCTTTTAAGGGCGCTTTGCTGGCAAGATTATTTCGGCATGAAAATGACGGCTGATGCTCGTCAGATACAATCCTGCTGCAGTTTTTAAAGCGTTTGTCAATTCATGATTTTACAGAGTATAAGTTGGTGGTAATCCTTGTTTGAGTAAAATTAGGGAAACTTTGCTGCTCATCCGAATGTTGATAATGCAAACCCAATTTGATCGCAATAAGATAAATCAGCTACAAAGTTTTGGTTAAATTAACAAGGTTTTCCTGGTCATGTTAACTTACGGAGTTAGTTCAATGGCTCTGCATACTCCATTACTGGCCTTCGATGAAGGCTGTAGAAATTTCAGAAATCTGTAAGGAGAAAATAAAGTGATGAGTCACTGACCCTGGTACATTTTTTATCGAGGGCGTACTGTCCTATAAATTTACCCAGTCTCTGCGGTTAGAGCGTCAACGTTCTTACCTTCGTTCTTGCCTTCGTTCTTGTGACATTTACGCCCCTGTAAGTGCTCGACCTCGCATCATGATGACTGCTAGGAAACAATTTATTAATCTTCTCTCATCATCGTAATTGCGAAAATACTCGTCTTATGCGGAATATTAATACTCCAGCTGATTATTTCTTCGACTTGATTTGCTCCTATATAAGTCCAATCTCATACGAGTGTCCGTATTAGTACGTAGTTTGAAAATGTCGCTTGGCTGCAGCATGAAGACTACTTATCTGGTCGTGCATGAGCAGCACGACTGCCTGCGGGGTCGTGCATGCAGTTGTGACGAGCTCCAAGCGATGGAGGCCTCGCTATGCTTCGTGAGGGATTGAAGTACTTGCAAAGACCGAATTCTTTGATGAATTTAGCGACTAAATTTTGTGGGTTGAGAAAACTTTGAGAATTCGCGAGTCAGAGCCCTGTAATAATTATTGGAATAATAAGTTTGAGTCATTCGTTAGTTTCATCTCATGTGCTACCTTGTGCTACATTTTGAATTGAATGTTTCAGTGCGTGTCTTTTTATTCGTAATTTCGAGTGTGAGTTTTATTGAGGTGAACTAAGTACGTACACAGAGTTACCCACGGGAAAGTTGACCGACCTGAACAACCGTTTAAACAGTGCCACTATCATGCATAAGATGGTACGTCCTATTAAAAGAATAGTGTAAATTTACCTTATGTGCTAAGCATAGCCCAGGTGCCTCTTATAAGTAACCGATTTAAAGGCGTTGTAGTTTCTGAAGTATTATTACTAGATGGCTAAAATAGGTTTATTGAAAAAGTAAGGTTCTAAATTTTATTTGGTATCGTACATACGAATGTATAAACGCATCTGTAGAACTCTGATTTCAATAAAGGTTTATTAGCTCATGAGAAACGCCACAGGTAACAGTCGAACGGAGAAAAATTTGTCTTGGAAGAAATGATTAAAGACGGATTCATCATCAAAACAATTCGATGATTCAAAAAAAGATATGAAATACGATTAAATAAAAACATTTCAAACTAATTACGCGAAGGGAAGTGTTCACATCACTCTTTATAATGCAATGAAGAGAAATTCAGGCCATCCACAGTCAAGAGGAAAGAAGCTAACATAAACATAATAATGATATTAATTGATGATAATGAAGAGAAATTAGTAGGGAAATTCTCTTTTAATACACACAGATAAAGAAAACTTCTGTTTAATATACTTCCACACGTTACCTGCATTTAAAACCACATGAAGTGCAATGCCATCAAGAACTCTCGCCGCAAGATAAGGCTGGGAAATTATTATTTTGCCGCCGAATAAAACACATGAGCAGTGCTAATCAAATAATATTCAACGGGATTTTTAGTGATAAATGTCAAAATGAAGTAAAATTTTATACCTTGCTTGTTTTAATAAAATTCATTTCAGCCTTCCAGTAATACTAGTTCACGAACTACAGAGTTTTTAAATCGGTTACTTTTTCAGCGGACTCTGCCTGCATAAACATGCACGTGTGCTCGTATAATAGGTGCCTGCATAAACATGCATGTGTGCTCGTGTAGTGGGTGCCTGCATAAACATGCACGTGTGCTCGTATACCAGGTGCCTGCATAAACATGCATGTGTGCCCGTATGGTAGGTGCGTGTGGATTTTGAGTTCGGTTCATTTTTCTTGAGGGTCGCAGGCACAGTTCGCTTGTGCCAGGAGCCGCACTCCCTGGGGCAGTCCATCATAGTAAAAAAATTCGCCCCGCATGCAGTAATATTAAATATCCATTCATGGAATGCAGTTCAAAATTTGAAGCCATCCCGAGCAAATCGAAAACCTACCTGCCTCATAAAACTTTCAATTTTAATTATGTCATCTCTAGTTCCTGACCAATTGGACTCTATTAAAT
The DNA here is from genome assembly GCA_014899125.1 of Orchestia grillus. Classification (NCBI taxonomy): domain Eukaryota; kingdom Metazoa; phylum Arthropoda; class Malacostraca; order Amphipoda; family Talitridae; genus Orchestia; species Orchestia grillus. Next base: position 17,698 of record VOMN01128741.1, on the reverse strand, counting down.
TCTCACAGTGCATTTTTATCGCTGGTTGACGGTTCGATGAATATTTTTTGTGTGAAGTAAGACTCGGAGAGCAACAAACTCATCAACACGCGCTCTCACTTTCGTAAGCTGCGAACTGCTCCCATGCGCCATCTTGGCCTTCTCAAGAGAGACGTCGCTATCAAAGCTTCAATTCAATTGCATTAGTATCTAGTCGTTAAATTAGCTCCTTCAAGCTGGATGCAATAATGTGGCCGTGCGTGCTCCGAGGCCGTTGTAGGGCAATAAGGAAACATTTTCCTTATAAATTTTAATAGGTGATGTCGAGAAGCTCCTCGTCCACTCCGAGCATTGTTTGCTGCTTCCTTTGCTGCTCTGGGTCGGGTCCGGGAGATGCCAGCAAACTCAGAATGAGAGACTATACGTCTTCTTTTGATGTGAGACATGGTGCAAACGAACAAATTTTTTGTGTACTTTCTTTGAACGATATATTTTGAATTTCATTCCGTGTTTTAACACATTATGAAATCTTGCATGAAGCAAAGAAAAATCAGAATTTTCAATCATTTTCATACATAGTAAGAAGCCAAAAGTATCCATTAAAAATTGTACAGGTATTGAACAAAATATTTTACACTTTACCATGAATATTTCAGCTTCTTTGGTAATTGTAAATAACTTGTTGCAATTTTGCAACGTAGCTATGAACAACGAATGCAGTCGAGAGGTTATTTATTGAGTATGGAGGTAACTTTATTGACAATTTTTTTAGGTTCACCTATTCCTTTGCAGTAAAAAATATCTCGGAATCTTCACTTGAAAGTAGTCAAGTTGTAACTAAAATAAGCATCCTCAGTTTTTTCCTTTTTTCTTCTGTATAAAACTTTGTTAGTTTTGTTATTGAACTTGATTAGTTATGATACTCCCAAGGACGTCAGATTGAGTCGTAATAAATTAACAAACCAAGAGAAACATGAAATGCCTTTTCTATTCGATGAATAGTCTAAGTAAGCACATTTTCTTAGTGATGTGAAACACCGCTAGGCTACCTCAGCTTTAGATAGGCCTTCGGGACTTCTATCTTTCGTGCCCACTTTGCTTCCTTCCGTTTTCATTCCTTCTTCGCTATTTCTTATTTGTCTTTTCTTCCTCTTCCTTCTCAACTTGCTGTTTCTATGCGCAGGGGATCTTGTGTGGGAACACACCCTGTGCATAGATTCCCCGTTCTCCTAAGTCCATACTAAATGGTCCCTACTCTTTCGATGCGGTATAGCCCTCGAGGCCGGTGCATTGCGTCTAACCCCAATAATAATAATAATAATAGTGATGTGAAAGACTTTATCTGCTTAGCATTTGATTTGGTTGAATGCACAACAACAACTTGGGCAGAGTTACTTCCTTATCAACTTTACTTCCTTATTAACTTTACTTTCTTATCAACTTTACTTCCTTATCAACATTACTTCCTTATCATTATTACTTCCATGTCAATATTACTTCCTAGTCAATATTACTTTCGTGTCAATATTACTTCTCTGTCAATATTATTTCTCTGTCAATATTACTTCTCTGTCAATATTACTTCCGTATCAATATTACAATATTATTCGAATCGAATGAAGTCTGTTCCTCAACTGTATTCAACCAAGACTCGAGTCATGTTTATTCCTCGTACATTTCAAACTAATTTCGTTTGACGATGCATCTGCACGCGCAAAGTTTCCAGTCGATAGCTAAACCAGTGACGCCCATCTAACCTTCGCCTCGGTTTTGTGGAGACCCGCGAAACTTAGCGGCTCTCCGTACCGGTGGAGTTGTCGCGCTGTGTGCCTATTTGTCATCATTAGAGGGAAAGCTACGTCCAGTTTGATATTTTGGTCCTGTACGTAATATCCTGCTGCAGATGACTCATTTAAATTTGACCTTGCAGATATTAATGAGAACAATTGGCTTTAATTTTTGGCTCAAGGCTGAGGAGAGTCGACCACTGTTGAGACCACACGGCGCTCCCATACGACACCGCGGCTCTGGAACACAGTCGTTGTCTCACGGTCTCAGCCCGACCCTGCCTGTCGTAACGTCACGTCTTGCCGAGCAGTTCTCACATTCTCGTTTTATGGATTTCATTTAGCAATGGAACTCATGACGTTTTAGAATTTAATTATTTGTTAAAATTGAGTATTGTGACCATTTAGGTCAAATATAATGCAACACTTGTGTCGTTACCGTAATTTTATAAATATTTAAGAGAAAATGTATCATTGCTATTTCTTGTTTGTAAAGTGTGTGAATTTTTTAGACGCTCATCTGCTCAACATGTTTATGAATAATATATGTGCGATTCGGTGTCTTTACATACGCAAGAGGGGTGCTGAGGAGGATTGTTTTCAGGCACATTTCAAGAACTCACCCCTTGTGTTTAGATCCTTCGTCCTTCAAAGCCTGTGCTAAATAGTCCTTTCTTTTCCAGTGAGAGGCAGTCTGAGTTACTGAAGCGCTGTCATCCGTACTATGATACAACGATTACTATCAAAAACTAAGCCCCCTTCAAAAGCAATGTAGAACTTGCGCCTCGCTTAATTTAGGGGGGTGCTAGTGTCTATCCTCGTCAGCATTCTTTGGGAAATGGCACCGCTTCTCGGTGGTCATGTTACTTAGGTACTCGCCGAAAACGCATCAGCACATATTACGGAAAGCTGTTACTAGCGTATTTTATTTCTCGTTCTCTTTTACGAAAGAGACCAGGTTTCCGTACAATAACTCTGCAAATATGTCGGCAGTACTCTACCTACTTTATTTTCAGTTCTTATCGTGTTCAGATGCTCTCTACCTCTGGCAATGTACTCGGGCTGATGTGTCACCTAAATTTCTATACATGTAATTTCGATCTATCCGCTTAGTGCTAGAACGATGCCGTGTGCTCTTTTGTACGGTAAATGAGAGCCATTTATTCCTTTGAAACTACCGTAAATGCATGCGTCCGAGTTGACAGGCACTCACTCTAAAGCCGCAAAACCGATTGAAAATGTCGATGAGGAGACCAATTCACTAACCTTGAATGCAATAAAAACAGCGTCATCTGTGTGGTCTGTACTTTATTCCTGCACCGCTGCGTGCAACCTTTGAGCATTTTTTCTGCTCTCCAGGTTAATAAGAAAACTGACCATACCCGCAGACGTTCATTATTATAGGTTTTATTCACATAATTTCAGCTGTCGAAGCATGTTCTCTTGATGTCGTGATTACTGTTTTTTCCTCATTGTACTTTCAAAACTCGTTTGTTTCACCACACGTTTTTTTTACTTCATAATGTGGCAAGAGCGACGATATGGCGAAGCCGCTGGAACCTCGAAGTATGTCGGTATTTTCTTGCCTCAAGCATTCGTTTTCTTGTCTTGTAATTTGCGGAACCTGATGTCTTATCCGCACGTTGACCTCATAATCAACTCTGAGGAAAAACTAGAGATTTAAATATTTGCTCAGTTCTTTTGAGCAGTTGAACATCGTATCGGAGGCCTGTGGGAGTGGGAGTCACGCTGTCAGAGAATTAAGGTATATTTGATTTCTATTATGCGTGTTGCTCAATTTCTGCTTACGCGGAGCAGTCACCAACACCTGTATGCAGTGTATCGTCCTCACCTGCCATCAGTTAAACTAACTCTACGATGGCAACGAGATTCAATACATTTCCAATTCATAACGCTCTTCAATGATGTACGGGTATATCGCGCGTTTTATGCTAATTCAAAATAAATTTCACTGGGATACTAATGAACAATTGTGTCGCAACTTTCTATTTTTGCTGAAAGTCAATCGAACATGCTGTAGAATCATCTCCATTTTAAAATCAATTTTGTCCCTTCAACTGATTAAGAACCGGTTTTTATTAGTTTTTATAAAACATCAATGTTTTATTTTCATTTATAGGTGTCAAATTTACGATTCTGTAAATGCCGTGAAAATAATTCTCCTCAAGAAAATTGCACTCGAGTATCAAACTCTAGCAGTCATCCATCGTACCTCTCAGCTGAACGTTCTGATGAATAATGAGTTGAAGTGTAGCCTCATTAGCTAATGCTCCAGCAGAGTCATAACTTTACAACCCTAGGCAATTATGCTGATTATTTTGATTTTGATTTGCTGATTTCATAAATAGTGAGCGTAAATATGGTCACTACTTAAGACACAACCACCTTTTATGTTCGACAAATACCACCCTCGAATCTCGACTGCTTTTGGACGTGGACGCATTCTTTGTATTTTTTGCTTGAATTTGCATGTATTTGCGATGGTGTCGTCATATTTGAGGGGAAGATCGAGCGTAAATTGTTTGTATAAGTAGGAGTTTCACATTTTCTTTGTCGTTTGGGGGGCTGAAATATTCTTGAGGCTTATTTAGAAATCTATTTGTGATTCTTTTTACTGTGCATTGTTAAGCTTTTCATCCACTTCTGATGGCAGGAGGGAGGAACCTCCATCATTGTGCAGACATCCTGCTCGTATAATTGTGACTTTCAGCTATTATCGTTGTATTACAACTGCGGAAAGCATTTACCGAAAGAGATGCACGTGTGTTGTGTCTGCATTAATTTCTGAATTTTATAGAGAGAATCAACGTAGCAAACCTCCGTATGAGGGCATTATCTTTTTCTGTATCTTGTAGACTTACGCTTTAGCGCAAGATACGAAATTTACTTTACCTACGTGTTAGCGTGTGTTGTAGACTGCATAAAATTCCTGGGTTTCACACGAGGGATCTGCAGGCCGATATCGCCTGCCTGTAACGCGTTTGTCTGCTCTGGTGAATTAACGCACTTTTAAGACAATTGTCGCCCCAGCTGCTCTCCGTTGAATTACTAACATTGTTCAAGCGAGATTGTTGGGAGTTTTATTTCTAAGAAAATCTCAGTTTTCATTCAGCGAATTATCTCTTCCCATTGTTTACTTTCTCTTCCCTTACTTCATGTTCAAATTTTTGCGCCGTTGAAGCTTATTATTATCAAAACAACCCGAGTGGATGGCAGGGTTAAACTCTGTAGTTGTATCCTTGTTGTGCTGGAATGAAAACAATGTTCAAGGCCATTGTAGGTAAGTTAGTGCCTTCTTTGAATGTCTGAGAAATATTCTTCATTGCCAGAAATATTCTTCAAACGGCGGCATGGAATGCGTCTACAATTGCCAGCGTGGTTTTAATATTTGCTGCCCGACGTGATTTTGAGATTAATTTGTTTCATAGATTATGTTTTTGATTCCTAGATACGTGTGATCGAAAAACTGACGATATGCCTTTATTACTGTTGTTTAGGCTTGATCAGATCTAAAGTTTCCACGTTGTATATTTTTGGGTCAGGCGATCTCAAGCTGAGCGCTGTGATTGAAATGTCTTGAAATTTTGGCGATCCGTCGTCGATAGCCACCGTGGGGTTTTACGCAATGATCCTTGTCCGGCTAATTGAATTAGTAACTTGAAATGCGAGCGTTTTCTGACGTAGAATAGTATACATGAGTGAGATTGTGTTCATTACTGAGGTGATGACATACGTGTGCGACGATTTAATCTGCTAGGACTATTGCAGACATCTCTGGGGTGAACCCGTTAGGTTTGCTTTGTAGAGATACTCATTAATGAAGAGCAATCAGATTTAGTTGATTCTAGAATTAATGCACTTGTTTACATAAATCACTTGCTTAGCTGATGTATATGCATTAAACTTCGACGTCTTCGTTCATTTGAACTACATTTTGTTTCGTTTTCCGGAATATTCTGTAGCATGAGGTAGCAGCCTTGTTGCAGTTCGTTGCCTTGCTGTACCTCACGCGTCAATGCGTGATCTCTGCACTTCTGAATCGCGCTGCGGTGCCGGAGGCGGCAAAGCCACGGCCGTTGTTACGGCTTCTAAAGCTTAAGGATGTCGTTTCATGCCAAACTGTGGCAGTCCCAGCCTCCCAAAATTGTACCCGTTCACGTTTGACGGTCGTTTTGTAAAGTTTCTGATGAATTTGAGGGCGTTTGATACTTTCATCGCTCGCTGAAGACATTGTAGATATTTTTGCTGTTCTCCGTAAAGCTGAGTTCCTATTTGTCGTTCGAATTCACACGTCTTTAATTGACTTTATTTCAGATTTCTGTACTTTTTTCGTGAGTAGCCCATATGCTGTTAGTGTGAATCCCCATACATTAGTGTACATATGACGTTTTGATGAAGAAAAAATTATCAATGATGCATTCGTTCAATGTTAAAAGAGCAAGTTGATGTTTACAGCAGTATCGCAAACGTAGAAGGTGTAGTCGTAGCGGTCGGTGATTTGACCGATTTAGATGGTGACATGATCGCCTATTGTTACTAGACTAAGCGCTCAGCCTACACAACTAAAGTTTTCATAGCACTACATGCTGTTGTGCTTCATGCTCGGTCTGTACTGGCTGAATTTCAGCTTAGGTGGCCACTATGTACACAAAATATGCATGACTTGATCATTCTCGCCATGAAGTTGAAGTCGTCTCGCCATTGATGCGTCTGAGCGTGGCAAGCGGCAATTACGGGCCTGATATTATGTCATTAAAGTTTGTTGTTTGCCTGCCCGCTGCCTCAATTGGCGGTGAGGAGACGTGTGCTGCGAAGCCTCTCGTGCCTCAGATGACTGTAATATCCTGGTCCGGCATGCGGCGGAGACCGTCTCCTGACGGATGGGTCTGCCCACTCATCTCATCATTCATCTTCGACAAATGCTGCGTTGCTGGGTAGAGACTAGGAGATTGGCCTTCGTCTTCATTCAAACTTACAGCAAACGAGCGATGGGATGGTCAGCTAACGGGGCTCTCTTATTTTAAAACCTCCATGTCTGCTGGCATAGATGGTGTTTAATTTGATGGTTTTGCTTTATTTCTTACTCTCTTTGTACGAAGAAGGATTTTAAGAGTGATTATAGAATAGTCTTTGGTCTTCCTCAGTCTTAAATGAATGGAAGACCTACAATTGACGTCGTATCAACGGATTTCAATCCAAGGGACTTCGGAACAGTTGAGGTAGCTGAAGGTGCCCAACTTCCTTGATTCCAGAGTGCGATGTCCAATATTTGAGTTAAAACTTTCTTTTGGGCCGCCATGGACTTGAAATTCCTCGACATTTTGCGATGTTGTCTATAGGCCTAACATTAACGGACTACTTTCCCCCTTTTGAGTCTGTTAATGCGAGTGCTAACTGTATATATATATATATATAACATTCCAACGCAGCTTGCAGGTATCCTCAATGTCGATGAATCGAATATTTATAAACGGATGCGGTGGATATTTAACTAACTGCTGAGTCAAACTCAGGTGGTGCAGCCATTTTTCGTCTCCTTTTTGCAAGGTTTGCCAACCTTGTCTCGTTGACAGGTTATAGTTTTCTACGGTGTTAGTTATAGTAAAACCATCATCCATTGTGACGAGGAGGAATCATTATTTTTAATTGAAAACTGTAATTATGCTGAAAAATCTCTCTCTTGACTAAACACATTGTTCACATTGTGAAGTTCCACTAAGAATTTTCAGTTTTTCTTTTCCTTAATTGAAGTATTCTGTTGAACTCGATTCTTATGCTGCGTTGATATTAAAAATGTCATTAAGTTGGTCTGACATCTATACTTATCTATACTTTCGTTCGATAAGTAACTGTAGCTGAGAGTACTACGAGTATTATCATTTTAATCAATCACGCCTTATGTATATGTGTCAACTGAAAGTGTAAATTTTCACTGCAGCCGTTCACTGAACAGATGATGATGTTCGTTATAACCGTGTGTGAGACAAAAATTACAGGTTATCAACTCGACCCATCACTCCAATTAATGAAGCATCCCTTGACAAATAAGATAGCATGGTAGCAAGTGAAAGGCTTCCCCAACTGAACTCTAGCCTCAACAAGAAGTTCTTTTAACATGGCGGTTCTCAGACGTCTCTGACGAGGGATTGAGGTCAACGTGCCCAGAGCTTGGTGGCCGACCTACTGTGACATATTGTCATTTGAAACTATTATGTAGTGACTAATAATGAATTTCTACTACAGAAGTATAGTTTGCTTCAGATATACCTGACGTTTAAGATTAAAGTTATACTTAGTTGGAAAGATAAAAAATCTTTTCAGTATTTAGTTAATCGACTGTTGAACAGTATAGTTAAAATATAAATTAAGTGGACAAGTTTTCTTCCCTCACGTTCATATATTATTTAGTGATGTGGGAGCAAATTTTATGTTGGCGTTAGCACCTATCGCTTTCCGACGATGTATTCTTGTTCAAAAGCGTCAGAATGATGTGGCGTATGCTACTGTATTGGCCAGTTGCTTGCCATGTAGTCAGGCTCATAGCTGAACTTGGTAGTACACCGGGCAGTAGTATTGGATTACACTTATTTTCTTATTCCTCATGAGGAGCACTTACCAACGATTTTTGAATTTTGTAATTCTCATCTGTTCATAGGGATGAAACTACGCATTGAATAGAAACCAACCTGAATAACCGGAATAGCTCTCACGTGTGTGTTGCAAATGGTTTCATTACTTACAAATGATAATTTTCGTTTTAGTTTTTTACTTCTTCGATGCAGCAATTTTATATAACCGTTATCGATGCACTTCTTGAAACTGAAACTTATCCAGGAGCAATTTTATGAATTTACGTAGATTGAATTTACATGAAACTATGGATAAGAATGAAAGCAGCAACTAACCGTTCATGTTCTGCTTTACACATAACAGTGCTTTATACTGATGCTCTTCCAATACTTTCTAAGCACATGAATATATAAATGTACTAACATTTCTGCGCTTCATGCTGCACAAAATTAATTCTGGTGTCTCGTACGGGTAGCTATCGATGTTACTTCGTGAAGCTGTCCTCCGTTGCTTGATTCTTTGGTTTGGAAACGTTACTTGCTTGGTAAGTTCCTCCAGAGCTCCGGCGGTGGTGCGTTTGAGGCTTGTGGTATTGGAGCGGAAAAGAACTCTATTTGTCGAAGGGACCTCGTCAACAAAGGAAAAATAGAAAGAATATTTGTCAGGACACGGAGTAAATAAGCGAGAAAATTTCCTCAATTATTGGGTTTCACGAGTAATTTCCTCAATCCGAAAGCTATCCTACGTATTTCGTTTGCGTAACAAATGCTTAGGTCAGATTTTTCGTTAGGAATTTCGTGAAAGTTGAGTATTACTACGTTCATGATTTCATTCAAAGGAGTTGTGCAGCCACTATGGCCACCGCAGCTGTGGTTCAACCTTATTGTGGAATGTCGGGTCGTGCGGTCGTCGGGACGAATTGTTAGTTCAAGGAATTGATCCCGTAAACTTTTCCGTGCGGGTTTTATTTGGTAGTAAAAGTAAGCTAACTTGTCGAGACATTTTTGTACACCATAATTATTTTATTACTTGACAACTTTCAAAGTATTTTGACATTTTCTACGACTCACCCGTTCCAATGACGCTTTAGCAACAACGACGGAGAAACATTGAAGCTCTTCTACGAAGTGCGCACAACAGACGTCTGTCACCTCGTCCCAACAGAGGCGCAAGAGTGTGCAGTATTTCTAATCCTGACAGAGAATCAAAAACGAACGCCGCTAACATTCATTTCTGATGCTATTGCGGATAATTATGGTAAGATACCGTTTTAGGTTTGTAATATTAGTAAAGGACGTTATTAGATGTTTCGGGGAAGCATTTAGGTGTAAGGGAGTGCAAATGATGGTTTGCACAGCTCGCACTGCGCCTTCATAGATACGAGCTTTACCATCCGAAGAACACTCAACATTCATTACGTGGTCTTCAGAGTTTGGTTATGTGCTGTTTGTAGTCGTGTGTTGTCTGGCACGAAGTGTCAAACTGGTTCTGTGGCGATATTAAGGCATATTTTCTTAGTAACAATTTATCTACAATTTAGGGTTTCTCACTTAGTTCTGTTATACAATATTGAAAGTACTAGAAAATGAGAAAATGTAATATAATGAGAGTTTTTTAATTAGATATGGACTTATGGTATTTATAACATCTACCCAGTCAAAAATCGCGCTCGGCTTTGGGGCCGGCCCCTGATGATCCCTTTCGCATTCATGGTGGTCTCCGGCCCGAAACTGCGTAGCGGCCCCTCATCAATGTCCAATTTGGGGCAGGCATCATTTGCGCAGCATCAGCCCTGCCATGACCCAGTCATGTGAGCCTACACCGAACACTCCCGCTCTTGTCTGCCGCAAGTTGCGACCAAACGGGCCTGGCGGCACTGCCCTGCGCCGTACAGTTCTATGTAGATGACGGAGGCTGAGTGTATTTTGCGTGCCATGAATTTGCCCCGTCCTGCGCAGCTGCATGGAACGCTCGGCCAACTCTAGAATTGCTCGGACGATCTGCCCTGTAACGGGCCTTACTGCCGTGATCACTTGCTAAACTGAGCGCAATTTTTAACAAGGTTATTTCAACGCAAACTGTAAAATCTCATAAAACCAGGTATGTTCAAAGTGAAATCACGGATGAAAATGCGCATGCCATCGCTCTTGCGAGTTCGGAATGAGCACAAACAAGATGTTTATTATTGACACTCCTGGCTTGGGCAAGGTACGCATCAGTAAGACACTCAATTATTTCCACCACGATATCGGTAATGGAATCGGCGAAAACTTTACAAATGAAGCACCCCTTAACACGAATGATTTTATTAGCATTTGCTGACTGAAATGCGTCATTAGATTCGTAGTCTTTTTTCGTACTCCACTTTTTACCGCACTCTTGTTCTTACAAATAGAGGTATAATTTTCCTGCTTAAATACCTTTGTAAATGGATCGATGATTGAGTCGCCTATTCAAGGAGGAGGAATGACATTCAAGAGTTCCTTTAGGCGAGAAAGCGCGGCGTTGTTGTTGACACGAAGACACATGATATACGATGCTGGCAAGACCGTCAGAGGTTGACACTTGGTACCGAGCAGTCTGCCGAATCACTCGTGCTTGAGGAGTTTAGTGGCATTGTATAAAGACTTTTCCATTCCGGAAGCCCTGAAGCGATGGTAATTTCCAATCATCTTGTCAAGTCAATCATCATGGTGAGGGTTACTAAAAAAGACCTGTCAGAATATTTGTTAAAAATTCTTGAGTATAGAACTCGCGATATCTGAAAATTTTTGTGGAATGTACAGTTGTACGTGAAGTTGCCTTGAAGAACTCCTTTCTCGCTTCATTGTCCAGTTGTGGAGGAGATATAATGCAGCTTGTAACTGCAACTTGCATTTCACTGCTCCCGCGTTAGGGGCTGATCAATTCGGGACGTCGTTTTGAAGTATGATTGCTCTAATAAATATGCGTTGCTTCTTTAGTTTTAATGGACGTCAAATCTATAATAAAACTTGTGTATCTAAATTAGTTTTCCTACTTGGAGGAACTTTTGTTTATACGAAACTGTATAAGAAAACCTCTTTGCTGGTTTATGTCGTTGAAAATATTTGTGCTCGCTTCCCTTACGAATAATCGATTTCACATAGCATTTAAATCCATTTGATCTTTGAACTGCTTCTTTATGGGATACAATAAAACATTTTTCACTTATATTTAACGCCTTTATTACAATACTCTTAATGTCACATCCAGACCTCACCTGATTCCTATTTAGTCTGATGAATAATCTTCTCAGAGGCGAGGGTTATTGCGGTATTTTTTCGAAGATTTTCTCAGGTTGAGAGCTCGGCCTCGCGCGAACGGCAGTTTCTCCAGTTTGCGGTGAACTGGAAAGCTGAGGCGGCCCTGACTGGCTGGCGGTGCGTCGCTGGGGGGGCTGTGTGGCTGTGTTGCGCCTTGTGCTACTGTTCGTGTGGGGTGATAGTCGTGCTGCTTCTGCTGGTGGAGATACTGTGGTGGTGATAGTCGTGCTGCTTCTGCTGGTGGAGATACTGTAGTGGTGATAGTCGTGCTGTTTCTGCTGGTGGAGATACTGTAATGGTGATAGTTGTACTGCTTCTGTTAGGAGAGATACTGTAGTGGTGATAGTCGTGCTGCTTCTACTGGTGGAGATACTGTAGTGGTGATAATCGTGCTGCTTCTCCTAGCGGAGATACTGTGGTGGTGATATCGTGCTGCTTCTGCTGGTGGTGATCGTGCTTATGCTCTAGTAGTGATAAAGCTGGTGACACAGCAACGGCGGCCTTCGTGCCTTGCTTCGTGTGAAGTGGTCCAACTTTCCTGCCGCACGACACCGCAAACTGATTTTCCTAGTAAGCCAAAGGATAGACTGATTGAAAGAAGTGTAGGTCGCGGCGGGAGCCATGCGTCCTGTTATGAGACCGTGAACTTGCATCGCTCGTGGAACGTGGTACTCTCAGGGAGGTGATCTGCTGCGTTGTGGTCGCATTTATAGCGCTGGCAGTCTCGAGATCTATGTGCAATGCTATTAAGAGATGAATCAGTCTAATGAAAAAGTGTTGAATTCAATGATGATAGAAAGTGTTCCTTTCGACATTTTCATACGGCGTTTGTTAACAATCGCTGTATAAGAGTGTCGAAGGGAACGCTGGTTGAATATTCGATAATATTCTAAACCTAATTTGTTTGGCATTAATTACCATGAATGATTGATGCTATACGTATCTGTTGGCCATTTGTCCTTATCCTATTTATTCTCCATCCAGTGCATCGACGTTTTAATTTATCAAAATGATTCGTCACACTACAGTAGGGGATCCGTTGGTAGTATCTAATAAATAGGAACGTGTCTGTGAAAACTGCCAAATTTCTGATTGTGTTGCGAGTGACAGTGTCAACGGTGATTACTTCTTAAACAAAACTGAATGAAACTTCGATGCAGAAGGAAGAATGGCGGTCGCGGGTCTAAATTTGCTGAGGAGGATTTCTGTTAACATCCAAGCAAATTGTGGATCTAATCATAATTACAAGATGATTGAAGAAGTAGTTTAATCATTACGAGGAGAAAAAAAATATGCGGCATCACGAGTCATCATTTTCGTTTTTCTCATCAACAGGCATGGTATGTGTAAAAATAAATCAGTGAAATTCTATGATTCAGATTGTACGTGGCAAATAGCTTCTTGGCTCCGTAATAATGACAACGGCTGTTGTGTAATATTGAGCGGCTTATTGGCCATATTGCTGTGCGGATAAGTGCCTTTGTATTCCAAGGATGCCTTTACAGTGACCACAATATTACTGCCACTCTCACATTCGACGCAATTCGACCAGCTCACCGCTAAAAATGTAAATTTTCCATCTAGGCTTATGAAAATAGTTTGAAGCTTCTGTTTTTGCTAACACCGTTGCCAAATGCCATAATTCAATTATTGAGGTGAATGTTGCTTTGGCGACTGAAAAGACATCTACTTTCAAGTTCCTTATTAAAGTCAGTGAATGATGGATGGTTCAGTAGAAGATTGATACACTATGCCATTATAAACTATTCAGACGCTGTTCAAGCTAATTCAGTGTTCGAGTACAATTGCAGCATTTTAAGAAGAAATTGTAGTCATCATCGTATTTACACTTCACGGTTACACAGCTCTCAAAATTTACTGTCATAAAGATGCAGCTAGTTTTTCGAAACCAGCGAAACGTAGCTCTTTTGCAGTATATATTCTGGAAATAACTTTCTCACCAGAGCATCTATGGGTATTTATCTTTAATTACCTATAAATTTTACCGCCCAAGCGTGATATCGCCGCTGTGAATTTGATTGTTACTGGGGTGTCGGGGACCGTAACATGGGGAAGGCTGCAGGTTCCTTTTCATACCGAGCTTACTGTAGTCTTATCGACATCATAATTTCATCAGTCCAAAAATTAGGTCCGAAGCGGTGGAAGGAATTCATTCCGTTATTTAAAAATTTAAACATTTATTTACCACAAGTAACTTACACCAGATGCAAGTTTACAGTCCAATGCGGAATGACGAAGAACCGGGATCAGGATATATACCACTTGAGGGCCCGAATAAGCTACAAGGCTTCTAGGTAATGAGAACGGGCGAGAATTTCGTCGGATTGACCTTTATCTTACCACACTCATATATATCTTGCAAATTATTTCTGTTGTGAAATATAATGTTATATGTTGACTGTTGGACGGAGATATTTTCATACGGTGTACATGCTATTGTGAGTTGCAATACGTTGCAATCAGAATAAATTGTCTAACACAAAAGTTACTCTCCCGAACTGTGACCTGCAAAACTATTGCAGACTTTGAAAAATGTTTTGAGATCAACCTCCAAAAGTTGAAAGGTAAATGCCATTACTCCGAGCAAAACAATTGAGGTAGTTTAGGATTATCAATCTCTCTGTGTAGAATGACTAGAAATCATTAAAAAAATATTGAAAAAAATTGTGGTTTGTATTTACTGTGGTATCCGATTGTAAAATGACTAATGCTGCAATGCTTGCTTAACAGAGATCGTTTTTCGAAGTGTAAGTCGAGTGTTGACCAAAAACATTTTCTCACAACTCTTGAGAATAAAATTTGCTGTTGTTGCTCATGGACAAATTGTTTCCTCAGCGCCGCTATGCATTGGGTCTCTCTCTCTCTATGATGTTGTGACAAAAATCTTGCTGCTGGGGTGTCAGAGTTTCTGTGTCGAACAATGCAACTATAATGAAGAGTTTGACAATCATTAGATAACGCTAGTCTGTAATTTGCATGTGTTATGGTAATGAACATTTGCATGGCCGCGAAGGCGGCGCAATTGCCGTACTAATTACTTTCAAGACTTGAATCATTATATCCTTTAGAAAGTTTGTTGACCTCACCATAATACTGTGTTTTTGGTACCATTATCTTTCGGTGAAAGGTATTTTTTCAATAAATGCAATCGGTGTTATATTACTTACAGCTGCAGCAATACGAGTAGCATTGCCCAACAGAATTTAAGTTTTTCTTTCTTGATATTTGCGGCGACGTGGAGAGAGCAATAAAATAATGACTAGCTCAGCTGTCCAACTCGATCCCAATTTTTGTGAAAGTTGCGTTCCCCACTCGATCACGCGTGTTAAATGCTCGTGCAAGGGTATCATCATTTCATTTGTATTCTAAATCAGAGAACATGTCTTCCATGTTAGCTTGTAAATTAGCTAGAGCTGAGGTACGATTTGAGTTCTATACAAAATCTTTAGGTTTTCCTCGTTCTTCTGTCGGATTACGGTGAGTTAACCTTTGACTCTGACGACTTGTTTAAAACTGGTTTCTTTCTAGATTTCTCGCTTAGGAAGCTCTGTGATGCTGCTTTTCTTATCAGTTACTGCTGCTCTTGACCATTATTTTCGTTGGTCTTGAAGACGGCATTGTGCTTGACGCTGACACTTTAATCGGTTCCTCGCGAGCTGACAACGTTCTTTACTGAACAATGCAAGTCACAAACTGCTAGAAAAATTGATAGCAATATTTATTGTGATTTGCTTGCGCTATTGTTTATTTGTATATAAACTCATTTGTTTCTGACTCGTGTTATTTTTCGATCTTTGCTAGCCATTCATATTTGAGCTTCCTGAGTGTGTTAATATGTGCTGATGATATATGTATGTCATTAAGGTTGGCAGTATTAAGAGCTTATTCGCTACTAACAAGAGAACATAAATCACAGAGAGCTATTAGCGTCGCATTCGATGTCCGTGTATTTGCTTTTCTATTTTCTATAGAACGGGAGCTGCCTTTAATTTTTGTCATCCTCCAGGCATACGCGTGTGTGCCAGGTTCAGAAAACTGCAGGTTTAGAGCCACACAAATATCGATGCCGACAGTCAACGCAACATTCCGCATTATGTGCATAATTTTTGTGTTGGCAGTAGAAAGTGTTCTGGCACAACAGACGATGGGAGGTGCTCCATGCGTCCTTATTCATTGAATTTTTCTTACTTGTGAGCTATGACATATGACCTTACATATTTTACATCCCCTAGTGCCTTCGAAATTACTAGTTTGAAAATGTATTAAAAGTTTTATGTATTAATAAGATAAATGTGTTTCGCCAATTCAGATAATACATTGTATGTATATAAATGCCGGTTACTCAAAATAAAAAAAATGGGAGTTTGGTTTGTATCGTTTTCAATCTAGGTACAAATAACGAAGAATATTTTGAGATAGGGATGATCAAAGCTGGGAAACGTCAAACTTGAGACTTAACTGGTCTGAAGAACGACAACATGGAGCCTTGAACGACTATACTGAGAGATAAAAACACACTTGTGTTGTATAAGAAAAACAGTGAAAAGTGATAGTGCCGGCCCTACCATTACCGAATACCATTGTCAAGCTCGAATGCCGAAATGATAATGAAGAATGCCAAGTGCTAAAGTGCTGTTGCTCAATGCTAATTACAAATACATACCCTTAGATTCTATGCCGAACACTGCTGCCAAACTCTCATACTGAGCGCTTGTGCCAATGGTAATGCCGATAACTTCAGGCGTTCTTAGTTATTTGTTTTATTAATTCGAATTACGTAGTGCAAGTTTATTTTCATTTTCGTTCTTTTTTTTTTGCATTTCGGGTTCGGTAAATAATCATCGCTTTGTAGAATATTCATAGAAATTTTTGCTGTAATTTCTTTCGTTGCTGTTCCTTTGGAACTCTACGTGGACGGCACATCACGTTTAGGTGCTGGGAGATTTCTTGTGTGAAACCATCGATCGGCACGCCCTGACGGAACCCCGCTGGGAGTGTAGTACAGTATCCAGAGTTCCGCTTGCAGCTGACGTAGCAAGAGTGGCTGACCTTCCGTGGGGACGAGGACGATGTCACTTGGTGTCGTCAGCGCGCCTTGCGTAAGTGTGACTTGCGAAGTTCAGGCGCCGGTGGTGGAGGTGCGGTACTGTTGCCTTGGTCGGTCGAGTGAATGACCGAAATACATGCTACTGCAGGGGTGCGGTGTATCGTGGGTGTAATGTCTGCAAAGCACTTTTATAGGGTGAGACATTCTTATGTTGTGTTGTAATGCAAATTTGACGGTTGCTATGCTGGCGAAGTGGGTGGGAGGTTGGGGTTTAGTGTGGGGACAATACACGTCCAGTCTCCAGAGTGAAAGCTTCGTGTAGCCTGGGTGATGTAAAGGTGCTTAGTAGTGAGCTGCGGTGTGTTTGTATTATGCTCTTGTGGTCTGTTGCTTAGAGCGTTATGGATAATAGATATGGGTTATTCAAGGGAAGCACTCGAAATACTTTAACTGTGAAAAGTTAGGTGTGTCGTTGTCGTGGTTAGGTTATGTGTTGCGACATTGTGCTTGAAGTGATGTTTAAAGATTATAATTTTAATTCTTACTGCGCTGTTTTAAGTTGAGAGTTTTCATGATTTGTTGTTGTTTGAAGTCGCACGATATTGTTTTGGCGATGCTTCATGTCGGGCTGAAATAAGTGTAGTATCAGAGTAAATTGACGCAACCGTTGTCATGGTACACCCAAGTTGCACGTGCTGAGTTCTCCCGAAAGCAAAAGAATACTGAATCCATTTCTCCTCGTACATAATATATGTATGCTATTAAAACGTCTACTCTTTTGTATAAATCAGAAAATACGTAGGCGTATGTAAGAAGTCGTTTACGTCGTACTTCGCTAGTTGTCTTGTAATGGGTTCGAAGACCATCTATTTGATTCGTGATTGGCTCGTACTCGTCGAGTTATCTGAAGGGCAGGAATTTATATCATGATAATGTTCAATTTTTAATTTCCGATTGTTCGAGTATGTGTTGCTACGGTATTTTGAGTT
>VOMN01128733.1:0-24793 GCA_014899125.1 Orchestia grillus | reverse complement strand
CTAGTGTGGGGCTCCCCTAGTGTGGGGCTCCCCTAGTGTGGGGCTCTCCTAGTGAGGGAGCAGGAAGTAAGGCGCCAGGGTACCAGGGACAGGCTAAATCAGCAGAATTTCACGAGTGAGGGGATGTGATGGGGTTGCGAACCCGCGGAGGTGTGACGGTATGAAGGTCAATGATCTTCACCTGAGACTCGAATTAGATAACTTTCTCACTCGAATTAAGTGCCAATGTTACTCGTATTTGGTTACTATAGTGCTTGAATTGGGCAGCTATGTATGTACATCTGTTACGGTAATTAAGTAACTTCGGTGCTGATACTCAGCGGCTGTAACACTCTAACTGGACAATCGAATTAGGCAAATGAGGGACATCTGTGACGTAGAGGAGCTCTCCAGGGCAGGACGTGTTGCAAAATACGCTCATTCTAGTCGAGCGACCAATTTTTAAAGATGCTGTTCACTTTGAAGTAACATTCTGTTGCTCTTCTGTTCCTGGCTAAATATTCTGATGAATTTGAACTGAACATGTGTCATGGCGCGCTTATTCAGGATACATTATCCAAAGAAAGAATTGTAATGAATTATTGAAACGAAGGTTCTCGAAGCAGAGAAGCAAACATCAAAGGCTAGTGGGCAAGAAATTTTACCGGAAAAATGGAACGGACGATTGATTTTCAAGAGGTGAACAAGTCGACATTTTTTTCCGAAGGCGACTGAGAAAGAATATCTGCTGCTGAGGAAGCATAAATAGCTTCCGAGACTCGAGACGTATCATGGATACCAATTCGGCGACACCGAACACAGAAATCGGTGCGTCTGGACGGTGTATTTGATGTTCTCCACTGCCACAAATCCCGTCAGGAGAGGATAATCACTGAGCAGCCGGAGCATCCAGCGAGCTCTCAGAGCAGGTATTAACACACTGCTGCGTCGCCGAAGTTTCTGAAATATTCAGCAGGCTGCAGCACGTCGTATAATTGATGCAAGGTAGTTTGCATGCATTTCCATGGAGCGCGGCGTGACGACATATTGCGAGGCAGCTTCCTCTCCGTTGTCCCTCTCTCCCCCTCCTCTCATCACCATGCTTCTTTCCTTCGAGCTTCGCTGCTTCTCTAGCGCATTATTCACGATTGCTTCATGCGCTATTTTTGAGCGGACATGCTTTAGGTATGACGTGCACAGCCTTCCTTTCATGCAATTTATAATAAAAATTGGATCTTTTTTCAATGTGTTGCTTACATGGTTCTTGATTACGATGAGTGTTACAAAATTGTTATGAAGGATCGCAAGTAGATATGGCACCTTTTGCAAAAAATATGACAGAAAGATTGATGCAGTGTTGATAAACTGCAATTAAGTAACCTCAAAATCTCCTCTTTCACTAAATCGTTTTTTAACGTAACAGTTTCCTTTACAGTATTTTTTGAGAAGGTACCGTGTTACACGCATGTAACACGCGTCACGCATGTAACACGCCTCACGCATGTAACACGCGTCTGTTTCATAAAAACTTGTACATTTTCCTCCGCCATTACATTCGCTGATGAACTTAATTCACCCTTGAATAACGTAAATTGAGGTACCTCACGCTAAATTTTTTCTAGAACATATTTCGACGGGCGAGTTGCACAGACAGTCTTCCTCTTTGCTCGCCCTTGAAGCCCTCAGCTGCGGTGCAAGAACACATGCAATAAGTCCGTGCCCTAAACGCCTCTAAATTGAGAGGCTCCATGTCTTTGGTGCTCATTGTTCCGAGCGTTGGCGCCTAACTGCTAATAATTACAAAGTTCACATCTGGCTCTACCCCTGTACTACATTCCTGAGAAGTTGCTTCGCTGACCGTACTGCCACTCTACACGCACTTCTGAACCCGTATTATTGTTGAGTTACTAATGCGCAAGGAATTCTTCCCGTGGTATTCCGAGAAAATGAGAAACGACCAAACCGGATTCCATTCTGTTACGCCATTCCTTTGTACGTTCACGGCGGCATAAAAACCTGGTCGAAAGCCCGTGACATACTCGTGGTATCTATGCTACGAAACATCTATGCTATCTATGCTACGAAAACCTGGTCGAAAGCCCATGACATGCTTGTGGTATCTATGATACGAAACAAAAAAATAGAATGTATGCTTTATTCTCATTTTGTATTATCATTGCCTTAAATATTTTAAACAGCCAGTTTTAAGGAGAGCAGATGAAGCACGTCGCGTATCTTGGCTTCGCCCTGCAGAATGTATGTACTCGTAGTCTGCAGAGGAAAATTTTTAGATCAAGTTTATCAGGAATAAACCATATTTTTTAAGTTTAAATTAAAATAAATCAAGTTTATTTAAAATAAATCAATTTCGAATTTAAAAAAAATCAATTTCGTTCTAAAAGAAATCAGTTTCAATTAAAGGAAATTACTTTCAAATTGAAATAAGTCAAAGTCAAATACAAATTAAAATAGCTCATTATATCACATCATTTTAAGCTACGTACTTACAATTAATTTATGTGACTAGAAATATTGGGGGCAGTTCCGTTAGAGGTACAATACTATAATTTTTCGAAATTGTTTCGAAATTTGGATTTGGTCACACTCTTGTGTGGCTCCATAGAGCAAGTGGTGGTGCGCTAACCTCCTTCTCAAGAGATCCCGGGTTCGATACCTCAGGGGGGAGTGCTTCTTTTGGGTAAAGAAGACTAACAAGACATGCCTAAGAAGGCGGCACACCAGTCTGACCAGGAACTAATTCCAATGTTCAGGCAGCTTAGCTTGTTAAATATTTACTAAGCACTAGCTGCACCTGGCCACTCGATGCTAGGGCTTGACGATATTTTCGAAAATCATGCATAAAATGGTTTTTCAAAAGCATGTACATAAAAATGCGTGCGTCTTCGAATGCAATTTTGTGTCAGAACTTCAAAGCAATTGGTGGAGCACTGCCGTAGGTTTCAGATTTTGAACAAAGGAATATTTAGATTTTTATTGATATCGAATGACCGTTTGTGTGTTAACACGTGCGTCATGTGGCAGCGAGCGTGTTAATACACGCACATGTGCGTCATGTGGTATTTGGCTCCTCTCAGCGCAACTGCTATTTAGCTATTTGTAATTTCTATCATTCGCTTTTGCCTCGGACGCACGTGTGCGTCTTCGTTGATTATGTATGAGCTACAAGTGCTTCCGTTTTGTGGAACCGCTGCAATTTCGCCGAAGAATTTAACTATCAAGACGAAATTTGGGGTGGAAATTAACTGCCTAAAAATAATCTTTGATCATGTCGAATAAAATCTACGTTGCCGAGAAATTGTGCACATTACTCCTGATAGCGGCTCTATGTTCGTCAATTTTATTAATTCTGCAAGTTCTGACACTGATTCAGTAATAGCTAAAAACTCCAACGAACTGCAAAAATCACATCGTGGAGCAGAAATATCGCACCTCTTGATTCTTCAGGAGAAGTTCTTCATCGTTGCATGGACCACAATCTCGCCCGCTCTGCCGGCGGCACATGAGATCTGCATACGTTCTGCATCTGAATTTCTGTTTCTGAAAGTGCCTTGAGTTTTAGGTGCGTGTTGCTTTATTGCTGGGTCTCAGGTCGCAAAATTCAGCAGCTTTGAAGGCTGCGTGCATAAATTGAAGTGTTCTGCGCAGACGTCTGTTCGGACCTCGGTAGACATTACAGCTAAGTCGAGCGCAGCGGTCTAATTAGACATCAGCGCAAATTTATACGTCAATCGTAGCCTCTTTGCTTGCCGAACTAACTACGCAGCTCTAAAATGTTCCCGCTTGATCGTTCGTTTCAGTTCTTACTCGAGAGATGCTTGGGAATTGTGAATCTGGGTCGGATTTGAGATAAGGCATGAATGAGGCCATCAGCCAGAGATTGTGACGGAGAAAGAGAACAACTTCGAGGGTTGATGACCAGAGGTGCATCGGTAGGTCACAGAAGGCTCTCCTCTTCATCCGAAGGACTAAAATTTTTGAGCGTGTGGATGTCGTGTGATGAGTGTATGAATGTCATGTGATGAGCGTAGTGTCGTGTGATGAACGTGTGGATGTCGTGTGATGAACGTGTGGATGTCTTGTAATGAACATGTGGATGTCGTGTGATGAGCGTGTGAATGCCGTGTGATGAAGTTGTGGATGTCGTGTGATGAACGTGGGAATGTAGTGTGATGAATAGCAGGTGACTAATTTTTTTGTCTGCGGAGCGTAGCTACAGAAAGATTTTATTGGTAGTGTCACCAATTTTTGTGCCTATTTTTGACAATGAAGGATGACCTGACTTGGTGATATATTATTGTCCAATGTGAAGCTCTACTTGGTAACAGTTTTCGAAATAGCGTTTCCAGATCCTTCGCGGGTCCCCCTCGCATTTATGACTGCTGCGTCGCTCTATTTACCGCTTTAGAGTTAGAGTATAGGTTTTGGTATCCAACTCACCTAAGGTCGAAAAACAGTAATTCTCATTACCGCAAAGGACATATGTTGAATAGCTGACGGCTTGAAAGCAAGGGAAATTTTTTCCTGAAAAGTTATGCTAAGGTTTTTAAGAGTAGATGATGTAGGCTTCCTGTAATCTAATTCACTCGTAGACGTTTGAGGTTCTTTAAATGTAACTTACCCTTGGAAATTCTATGTATAGATTCTTGAAATCTCTCATCCTTAGAAGCTATAGGTTCTTGAAATCTAACTCACCCGTAGACGTTAGAAGTCCTTGGAATCTAATGGATCAGTAGAAGCTGCAAGTTCTTGGAATGTTCTGTAACTCACCCATTTGAAATATAGGTTTTGAAATATAGTTCACTAGTCCCACAAGCGGTCTCGCCTATTGTGGAGATCTAACAAAACAGCCAAGCAGCCATTCGCCATTTGGGAAGCACCAATGTAGTAATGGGGCCCCTGTCTAAGCTAGAAACAGAGAGGCTTCTCAGTTCCTTTGCTCTTGAGATCAACTTTTTAATTTATTAGAATAAGGGACGCCCAGGATCCATATTATAGGTTAAATATTTGGAAACATCCACTGGGTTTTATATTTATTGCTACATATTACATATATTACGTGCGAAAGATTGGGTAATAAATATAAAACCCAGTGGATATTTCCAAATACTTAACCTACGAGATCAACTTTGTACGCGAAGATGTGCTCACAAAAAAGATAAAACTGCTAGTCATTCTATAACATTTTAAAAAACTGGTGAATTTTGAACAGGCCGCTGACAATGCAGTCATGTAAATTAATGCACAATTAGTAGTATTTTTTAATTTTACTACTTAATAATTTCGTTTCACGGAGGAAATTTTCTATGAGGTAAATTT
This sequence comes from Orchestia grillus, assembly GCA_014899125.1. Taxonomy (NCBI): domain Eukaryota; kingdom Metazoa; phylum Arthropoda; class Malacostraca; order Amphipoda; family Talitridae; genus Orchestia; species Orchestia grillus. The sequence goes on along the minus strand of VOMN01128733.1, from coordinate 19,477 downwards.
GGTTTCGATTTTTAACGAAGAATCCATTCTTCTAACTTCCCTCTACTTTTAATGACGCCATCTCAAATTGAATTTTAAGTCGCGGACATGCTTGTCGCGTAGCATACATACGAAAATTGCGAATTTCAAATCGTGATCCTCCTAATACATGTGATGGCATGGCGACTGCGAATACCAACGTACTGCACCCAACGTTCTTCTTGTATCTGACGGAAGTGTATTGTACACGGTCTGGTGTACAATCTTATTCTACGTGAACTTTATTTATTTGAAATTTATAGTTAAACGCTGTTAGGATCAGCTATTAAAATGAATTCATGTCCAAAATGAATTTGAAATGATTCAACTTATTGTGTCGAATTGGCTGCTTAAATTTGCCCGATAAATGAAATCCATACAACTGAATTTGTCAGACGCTGAGCGGTATCATCTGCCCAATTTGGAATCAACTGTTTAGCTGCTCGTTCTGACATCATTTGTGCCACGCTGGACTGTCTTGAGCAGTGCACTACAGGCGCTGCAGGTGGTCTGTGATACTTCGTTTTACCAACGTTGATTTGATTTGAATTTCAAAATTCCACTTCTTGGTATTAAAACTATTTGTCCCTATGCAAAAGCGCAGATTCCTAACAACTGACACTTAAAATATTGAACACAAATAGAATAGCGTATATAAAAAGCAAAATGTACATTAATGTTGGCATATTTTCAGAAGTTTGGTATTCAATTTTCCACCATAAACAAAAAGAGTGGTGTTCAATATTGGGTACGGAAGAGAAAATTATTCACTTTCGTGAATCGTTCTGGGATGTAACAAAACTAAAAGCCATTTTCTGTAAAACTTGGAAATACACTTGAAAATCAGGCACCTTGTTTTTTAAGATGACTTGGCCATGAGTTTACAAATCTACGCCAATTGTCACAAAGAATACAAAAACAGACGACAGGCTTAGACGAATTCCACTGTTATCCGAGCAGTCATCCAGCATCAAGCACTCGTCAAATGGCTCACTCATTGGCTGCTTTGTCAGAATTAAGTACGGATGATGAACACCAGGACGTGGATTGATGAAGTTGAGGGGAGTTGATGTAGCAGAGGGGTGTTGATGAAGTAGAGGGTAGGAGGGTCCCTGTAGAGGGAGTCAGACGGTCGCAGTGAGAGGGGACGAGGGCTAGATGTCTAGTGCTGTCGTTTATTAAGACCAGATCTGATGGGTAATCGATACTAGTTCACAGTCGATTAGGGTGGGTAGTTATTGGCTGTTGGTGCAAATTTTGCAGCATTATCAAACGGCGCTTCCGATTTACTACTTCTTAACGAACGAGTTACTTTTCCACCAGATTTTTCTACTACACAAATTTTGCTTTATCTGTACTATCTTAATCTGCATTTTTTTGCTAACTAGTAAGGCTGAATGTTCGTGAATGGATTCTAAACGAAAAGGCACGATATTTTTATGCAATGGAGACGAAAGTAAAAGCTTTCGATGTGAATAAGTGCTAATCGGATAAGAATATGCTTGGAAAGCTGCTTTCGGGAAAGTGCTTCCCTTCAGCAAGCCCCTCTAACGCAAGATTAAAACGCTTACGAGTATATGTGAAAGTTAGGGTAATCTCACTTGAAATCAAAATCGCGCTCCAGTCAAACCTTCACAACTCTGAGTCTATGAGAAGAGGAGGGCTGCGTTCGGGGCGGGGGAGGGGCACAGAAGGGAGGACGTTACCCCTATCGTATTCATCTATCCAATTAAGCTTCCTTTGAGACATTGATGCCAAAAAATGAGCGAATATTCTACCTCTCAACCAACGAAGCGCCCGAGTCAGCAGCGCTCTGAGCGGCGGCGTAGCTGACAGTCGAGACTCCAAGGACTGGTGGGGGAAATGACTGAATTTCTAGCGCTGTAGAATCATTTTTTGTCACCGAACGAAGTAGTCTTGCGTTTCACGAGTTTTGGCGAAAGTTGAACTACTAGTTGAACTACTGAAAATTGCAAGATGACTGAAACAGTCGTTTATTTTTTTCAAAATTACGAGGTATTTTTATTGATTCCATTACGTATTTTTTAAAGGACATCCAGCATCGGTTTCTCAGTCGAATGAAGCTTTCCAATATTCGTGTCTCAATCGGATGAATGCTGGGCAACTTTGGTTCCCCAGTCGGATCAATGTCTTCCAATATCAGTTTCCCAAGCACGGGGATGTTTTTCAATATTTATTTGCCAGTTTTGTAAATCTTTCACGAGAGCAGTTTCTCATTCTCTGCATGCTTAGGCTGTTAAAACAAGATTTGGTACATCTTTGATAGTCAACCATGTGGCCTTTGTATTTGTGAAATAAAACGTATGCTCCACCACATGATAAAATTACGACTCAAATTCGGCGCCGAAATTTAAATCTTGAAAATGTGTATCAAATGTGTATGTACGTGTGCAATGTATAGCGCAAATATTATTCAGACATGTGGAAGTAATATCATTTGACCCATGGAAACAAATTATTTTCAAAAACTTTGAACTTTAACAGGAAATTTTATTAATGAAGACCGGTGGTTATTAGGTTAATCCGTGCTATCACGATTTCCTTACAAAAGTATTATAAATTCTGAAATATAACAAACAATATACAGATATAATAAATTATAAAGATTTCCTAGCAATAAATAATTTTCTCCAAAGCTTTTGCCTGGAGAGATATGAAGCACTCCCATATCTTGTCTAAGTCGTGAGCTACAAGCGCTTACTGATTTAGTATGGAAATTCGAATAGGTTTGGACTTTTGCCCCATGAACCTGTCTATGAATAAAGCAAACGCTCATCAATTTCAGCATGGCTGCCGCATGAACCATGATGCGATAAATTTATACGTTGTTTTTTTACAATTCAACTCTTGAGTTGATCTATTTACACCACCTGGCTGTAAGAGCGAAGGTTACGAGTTATAGCTTTTCTATGTGCCTTTGGTACATACATAGGTGCCGTTCAGTTGAAGTTTCTGTCTGAAATCTCGAGTTCATGCTAGAGCTCAACGTCCTGGTATAATTCATGCTAGAGCTCAACGTCCTGGCATAATTCATGTATAATTCGTATGATTCATATAATTCATGCTAGAGCTCAACGTCTTCGTATAATCGTATTTGTGTTGCGACTGGTGCATGAGGCGGCCTAGTCTAACACCTACGCTCTCGTATTGTAGGCTAGTGTAACTTTATTTAATGTTTCGCTTGGTAAAGGGATAATTTGAAATGTTGATGATATGGTTTTTTACTATTTATGCCATCTAAAACTGAAATTGACTGGCTACTCGTCGATAAGTTATGTACAATTTTGTGGGATTATTAGTTATACTTTATTTTATTCATGCCAACCAATCAATATTCGTGACTTATTGTTCTTCATTCTTGGAGTTAAGTAAACGAAAGTATTGAGCTTATTCATTAAATAACTCCTCCGCTGCCTTAGAAAGAAACCAAAATTTTATCTTTTGATTAGAAAACATGAATTCGTATAGAAAATTGAAAAGGAGGAATGAAAAATTCCTAATGGGGTGAAATGTTCTCTTAAATGTCCAAAAAGTTTGTCGCACCGTGGAGAAATGTGGATGTGACGAAGTCTATCAAGCCCTGTTTTCACTGATTGCAGCTTTTATTCTAGCAGGCAGAAATTGCTGAACAAGGTAGCTGAACTTAATCCCGACCATGTGCAGCGCCCCAGATCATTACACTGCCTGCAGAAGCCTGTACTGTCGGGGCGATGAATAAAGGATCCAAAGTTTCATGGAGTTGCCGTCATACTCTAACTCTTCCATCACTCTAAAGGAGGGTAAACGTCTATCCATCTGACCATATGACGTGTTTCCATTGCTCCACAGTCCAGCCTTGGGGTCGTTTGCAAATTAGAACCGTTTCACTCGATTAGCTTTACTACCTCTTAGCTTTACTGGTTCCATCTTGGCGGCGCAACACCTTAAACCAATTTCCTACAGTTCTTGTTGAAATTTTCTCTGGAGCTTCGTTGAATTTGCTAGTGAACTGCTGAACATTTTTCCGCTAACTTGCTCTCACTAATCTCTCCAGAGAACACCTGAGACGAGAATTCAGAATTTTAACTCACTCTCTAGTACCACCGAATGACTATCCATCACTTGCGTTTTTCCACTGAATGATTGTTCTTTGCACGGTCCTAAATCCTATGACCAACACTTGAGACTCTTTGCTGGCGGATTTCCCAGCCTGGTACAAACCTATAACCTGTCTTTTGTCTAGGACAGAGGTTTGTTTTGTGGTTTCATTTCAGCGGAATTATTCATGCAGGTTGTCGTGGAGAGCAACTGCAGTACTAGTACTGAATACAAGTGACTCTGAAAGCAACTATTGTTACCAAATTTTTCTTCAAATTCGTTATGAGGAAACCTGAAAAAATATCTGAATAACTTTATATTTTACCAGGGTGCGATAAATAAACTTTCTGGCCAAGTAGTGTACATACGTGTTAAGTGACAGCGAAATATCTCATTTTCGAGCGTCCATTCCTAAAATATTGCGTCAAAAATAACACAAATGGAGACCTGGAGATTGCATGGACATTGAACTAGGGATTGTATTGAAAGTAAACTGGATATCTTGTTGAGAGTAACTTGGAAATTGGGTTGGGAGGGACTTGGAAATTGTACGGAGACTGACTTAGAGATTGCCTGATCAATGATAGTGGTACGCGTGAGGATCATGTGAACACGAACAAGGAAATCACCATCAGAAAATTCAGTCACGTTTTTCTTCCAATAAAATATACATAAATTTTTGAAATTCAAAACTAACTGCATTTTAGTTAATTGGAGTGATGTATATAAACGCCACATGTAGTTTTGAGTAGATTTAAATCCTGCTTTAGAAATTTTGATGAGTGAAATAAATCATATTTAGGCTGATTTATATGAAATAAAAAACAACTGCAAAGATTTAAAATTTCGATCGCATTGTACCTATTAGGAAGTCCTTCGGGAACTAAATTGAATGTAAAAAACTGAAACTTATTAGACAAAAAGGGAATGCCGATGTATTCCAGTCTCAGATCCATTCCAGTCGCCGATGTATTCCAGTTTCAGATCCATTCCAGTCGCCGATGTATTCCAGTCTCAGTTCTATTCCAGCTGCAGATCTATTACAGTTGTAGATCTATTCCAGCCCCTGATGTATTCATGTATTCCAGTCTCAGAGCCATTCCAGTCGCAGATCCATTCCAGCTGGTTATGCTCCGAGGGCCTGGAGGAGATAACATCTCATTGGTCGTTTGAAGCTTATTATTGGGCCAATCAGAGGGCTGTTACAGTTCAAATACACAGCATTTCTGGCTCTGGAGAATGGCATTTGGCGGTAGAGATTGCAGCGAACGCTGGTTCCTGATTAATTCACGGGGGCCGTGGCATTGGGCGGTAATGAAATAGCTGTGGTAAATTTTGTCCTATTATTTTCCTTCGCAAATCTGGAGGGTTAGCTATAAATCCCATTGCAGCAGGAGCTTGTAAATGCAAAGCCGACATGGAAACATTCCGGACGATGAGCTGATCCCTTTTGACCATCTACCACTGCACTTAACTCGAGTCATATCAGCGCCGGTGTGTAGACTGCTGTAGAAACTCACCGATCTGATAGGCCCTTACTTTTTCAATTTAAACTGCAAAATATTTCACACCGAATAATTGTTACATGGGCTACTTGGACTACATAGGAGAAGCCATTGTAAAAAGTTGCAAGGAGCACATTGTGACAGGGTACCGTTTTGTTTCTGTGAAAGATTTTGAGCTTACTTTTTACACCTCTGCGAGCATAAATGGTTCGCACGCAAGCGAAAGTATCAGTAGCTTGGTGCGCCCTCAGAGATTTAAAAAATGGGATCAAACGGTGCACTGTCACTATGTGCCCCGTGCAACTTTTTGCGCCGGCTTACCCTACGTGCCAGGGGGCCCCATACGATATCAGCCGCACAACTAAGTGTGTGTTTCAATGGCAACGCGCTAGTGCGCGTAGAAAACGTAGACGGATTTTGGTGCAGTGTCTTGAGAAATGACGGAAATGAGTCCTGTCTCTGAACACACACATATACTGAAGCACACGAGCAGCATTGCTAAAAAGTGCACGAACTCAATGCACCACAGTTCGTATTATAGCCCAACTGAAGTCGGTGAGCTATTGCAGTGCGTTAAGCTATGTGCGGGAAAAGCGACTCCAAGCCCATTAGAAATTCCATAGACCATTTTTTGTAGGAGCTTGTATTCGATTCAATAGATGACTTATGTTTGTACATGGTAGATCGTCACGACAAGGGCTCTGGGCAAATATATTTATTGTTTCCTAATCCTTATCTTTTGATGTACTGCAATTGGCTTGTTTGATTAAAAAACTCTCAGGGCCACCATAGATACGCCTTATTTTACGAATATGTACTGAATATTCTAGGTCACATTCATTCAGGCCTAGTTCATGCAGGTCACAGCTACTCAGGGCACATTCATTCTTTACGCATTTATTCTGACCTCATACATTCAGGCCAAATTAACGTGGAGCTTCTTAAGTGTAAATATACATATGATTATTTTCAGTTAGAGCAGCCAAGCTACCGAGTTTTACCTTTTTCTATATCCAACACACGGGGGATTAAAACATCAATCAAATTAAACAAAAAGTATAACAGGAACTAATGAAACATACTGAAATATTTTTCAGAAATTATAGGCTTCGTAAATGATGGAATTCCACGATAGAACTAACGTAAATTTTCTAGGTTCGTGTCTAATTATCAGTCACATTTAAATGTAAATGAAATGTTTTGCAATTAATTCCACGCCGTAATGAGAGAAATCTGAAACTTTTTTTCCTTTTCAGTTCTGTCGATGGTATTAATATAATCCCAAGTGCCAGCAGTTCTGAAAATCAACAACCAAAAGCGTTACAAAATGAAGCAAAAACGAAACCAATCATATGAAATAGTCAAAATAATTCATGTTGTCATGGTATATATACATATATAAGGTGGAAATAAAGAAGCTTATTGTCATGTTACTGAAAACTTTCACAGTGTATCTCAACACAATGTAACACTACGATGTTACTTGAAACAGTATAACTTCAAATTGCAACTTGAAGAAAAAGAAGAAGAGGAAGAAGAGTCTTCTGCTTTCCAGTCATCTTGAAGATTTAAAAATTTTTGGCTCTCTCAGCAGAATATCAGTGAAAAAATTCATCCAATGAATTTCAGGTTCTTCGTACCCTGTACTGCATTAAAAGTTGTCCATTATATAGCAAACACGCATACTTTTTATAGATAATACTCATCAAATGTCTGTCGTGAATAGTTTTTGCTTGTATATTCCCCTGTGTTGAAACTTGCCACAGTTCTAAGAAAAAGAGCAATCTCATGAGTATTCTAAAGATAAGAGGACTCTGGAGCATGCATCTGAAAAAAATCAACGCTGGAATGCTATCAAGCAGAACTCGCTCCAATATCGCGCACTCTGCCAATTTCTCAGAAGAAAATCCGGATGGAGAGAGGCTTAGGAGACGAAGGTGTGCTGTGCAACAGCTATTCACAAAGACCTAAGGTGACAATGGCAGTTCTTTGAAAGCACAGGCGCATCTCACGAGAGGTGTCTATGAGGCGTGAATTTTGTCTCGGAGCTACTATGCCGAATGAGCCGTATTGTGCACAGAAGGCGGCTGAAATACGGCTCTACAGCGACCAATATACGTCCATTGGACATACGCTTCGGCTGCTGGTGGTGTTCCGGCTTTTGTTGTTATTGGTGCTGATGCTGTTGCTGCTACCCCTATTGCTTTTGCTGTTGGCGCTGTTGTTGCTGTTGTTTCTGTTTCTATTTCTGCAATATGTTGATATCACAATCAGTTTTACCAGAATTGTGCTTCAGCTGATGTTTTTCTTGATTTTGCTGTTTTTTGTCGATATTGCTATAAATTCTGTAACAATATTGATGTAGCTGTTGCTACTAATGCTGCTATTACTTCTGTAACAATTGCTGCCACTGTTGGTTCTATTGTTGTTGTTATTAATTCTACCTTTATTGCTACAGCTGCTGTTGCTGATGTGGCTGTTAATTCTGCTGCTATTACTGAAACTATTGCTACTCAAGTTCTATTACTTCTGCCTCCGATGTTATTAATTTTTATACTGATTTCGCAGTCATTTTTTCTAATATTGCGTTTTCCTCTGTTTCTACGGCAACTGAAATTTCTACTGATGTTGCTGCAGATGTTGCTATTACTATGACTTTTGAAATTCACTTTTTATGTCTCGCGTACATTAATTGTCTTGAATTAAATCATTTTGATAGTTAATACGCTGCTGCAAACTATATTGCTTGTGTATTTGATTCTGTTTCTAAAATAAATTTTAGTCTAAAAGTATATAAAAGCTATTCCCTACATACTTGTATATGATATATTCCGCAAAGAATAGGTACTTAAATACTCGGAGCAAAAACCGTAGACCAAAATCATTTTTTAAACTGGGCAAATTCAAAACTTTTTGATGTTACATGTTTACATATACGTCCAGTACGTGTCACCTAAAGATGAAAAAGATTTTGAGTTGCAATGAGTGGAGTTCACGATACCACGAATTTTAAAATGCAGCCCCTGGATAATGGAAGGTTTCCAGCGCCTGTATTCAAAACGGTCCCAACGAAATCTTATTATAAAAATTTCCAGATCTTTTTGAAGTAGTCAGTTTTATTCATGATCATGAGTAATTTTTCAAACTCTTGTGAAAGAAATGAATTTTCTCCTTTACAATGAAAAATAAATATTTTACTGATGGTATAAAAGATTTAGAATCTCAGTATCACCCTAAAGTTTTGGCTGAGGGTTCTGGTGGAGCATGAGCGATGCTCCCTTAGCTTTGGGTTCTACGTTGTGCTGCTGCTAGGTAAAGGCTGCTAACTAAACTAACAGCTCTCGTATCAGTAGAAGAGTAATGACGCATTGGTATACATTTACTAATGCAGGATCCAGAATTTGCATTAAAAGGAAGAAGCAGGGAAGAGTTTACTCCCTGCAGGCTCCTCTGTCGTATCGTCATTGGTCATTCTTCCCGCAAAAATATAGGTTCATTGACGACGTTTGAATCAAACGCATAATTTTATGCTCGCACATTTCTCGGGTTTTGCAATTTGAATACAGTGGAACTGTGCCGAACACAATAGCTGGTTTGAATCTATAGCTCCACGAAATTTAGACCAATTTTTCCGAGGGTTCATGGAGGAATATCTATTTAGCCATGTCGTAGAATTTTGTTCAAATCAAAAGCGGGGTAATTTGTGTGTTGAAGCTCAAATTCCGTGCGATGTAAACAAAAATTTATTGTGGAATTTCAGAGTTGAACTTTTTATTTTGAAATTTTTGCTGTACATAGAACTTACATATCGTTGAGACTATAATAAACAAAGTTGTAGATTTAACGTGCAGCTTATTCGTTCGCCTATGAAATTCTCACAGAATCTAAGACATCAAATTATGCTCGATCATATGCATTAACTAGGCTGTAAATGTCTAGTAGATTGTGTGCATTATTTTCAAAAGACGAGCAAAGATTCGGGAAACGGAAACAAGCGCTGACAAAATCATTTGTTTTGTGATAAATTATTTGGAAATCGACATTTTTTCCGTTTCCGATAAATTAAAATTCCTGAGTTAGAAAAGAATTGAAGTTGTGTGTGTAAGTTTTACTTAATACTGGTGCAATTATCTTACATTTGCAAACCTATGGTACTGAATTTTGGCTCTGCTTATCTTGAAGACATATGAACATCTGTATTTAAAAACTTTGACGCTTAAGTTTTATGACTTTATTGCAAATCTAAGAAGCCTAGCACTCAAAATTTAGAAAGAAGTGTTTTCTGTATTAATCTCTATAATCCCGTTAACAAATTGGCTGTGATATGAACCACCGGCGGGTCATTTTCCCCTAGGAAAATAGCATCATCGCAAGAATTAAAATTTCCACCCTTTAGTTTTGAATTTGTCTTCGCTTCGGTGTTTCATGCGTTCTGTTTTGACGGCATAAGCCTCACATGTATTAAAGTAATTGGAATGGATCGGCTGAGAATATCCTAAGAAGTACAATCGCGTTCAAATCTAATCACCATTATTTGTCCAATTTACCGCCACGCAGAGAAGGCTTCAAGCGCTTCAATCTCCATAGGACCAGTGCATGTTGACTTTTATTATGGAAGTACGTCAACCTTTATCCCCATACTCCTCCACCCTACATACCTGTTATATGGTCGCGATTCCAGTGACTTTTTCGAGACACTTTTGAATGGCAGGAGTCGGCGCAGAGGCTCGCTACTTAAGATTAATACTACGGAGAATTTGCCTCCCTTTCTGCGCGGAACAATGGCTGAGTCCATAGAGCTTCTCCGGCGTCTCGAGGACTCGCTTCATTCTTCGACGTTTCTTAGGCGCTATTTCTTTCGAGTGAAAGAGGAGTGAGATGTAGTCCAGGTTTTTGGGTGCGTTTTGAGAGTGAGTTTCTTGGTTCTTTGAGCTGCTGGCCAAATGCACTCGAGTAGTTCCGCCTCAAATTGAATATGCACTATTCAGGCCTCATTCGTTGTATTTCAGGTGGCCGGAATATAAAGTTTACAGCCCACCTAAAACGCTGATAACTTAAATTTTAATGTAGTGCTATTAAATCAATTGAAGAAGAGCAAATTCGATAGCATTCCGGGATTGGGTAAGGCTTATCATTGTTAGAAGTAAAAAAAAGATGTAAGCACGGTTTACTACAATAATGTTAGTTCACAGTCCTATTCTAGTTAATGTCATTCAAAACTGTAANTTTTTTAGTTTCCGATGTTAGTTAGGTTCGATGTTCTTAGAAAGTGCAAAAATACTTGCATTATATCATCATTTTTGGATTTCAAAATTTTAATATTTTTTAGTTTCATTTCCACCAAATTATTCCTAGAATGAGACCATTTTGCACCTACATGATGTATCAAAAGTAACCCGGTGCAAGCTACCTGGCATACCAGCTTATGCTTACTGGGCCAAACTTTAATTAAAAACAATAAATACAAGATTTGGGACAAATGTCAAGGCGGATTCGTGACTTGCCTGGTTAGTATCGTAAAATGGCCAAAAGGAAGAATGCTTTAAAATGTCATTACTGATGATAACATACATTGACAGACACGTTGTAGTGTCACATAGAAAGCTATGCCTACGGAAATACAGCAGTATTTCTGTTGACATTGTAGTTCAGGGCTGGTCAAAGCTGCGCCCGTGTAAATTTAACAGCCGCTGCGGTAACGAAGATCCAATGACCTTCTTTGCGGGATCCAGCTTGTACGGCTTCCAAATCCAGCAGAAATTGTCGGAGGCTTGTCTCAGACCGGCCTGCTGTGAAATATTGCAGAATCTCCAAGCGACGTGACCGAGAAGTCAAAGAACCATTTCGGCTGTTGGACGCAGTCAATACAGCTCAGTCTGAACAAACTGTATTTTAATTGTGTACTTTGTGGCATAGCTTCGGGTAGTGATGACTGAACGCTGGCTACTTATGTTAAAATAAGATATTGTGAGGTGAGTTAACTGACATTTAGATGCAAAATGTAATTTAAAGTTTAGAACATAGATTATTCATCATTGAATTGAAAATTCAGGTTATTCAAATTTATAGCCACTATATGTCCGGTGAGGGGAACACCATTTCGTAACATATGTAAATTGTGTAAAAAATAAGAAATTCTACCCGCATCTGAGAAGGAAATTTTTCATTCATATTTAATCTGTCAAGACAAAAGCATAGATCGATGTGAAAAAATTTTACGATTAGGAAATTGGTCATTCATTTCTATAAGGAACGATGAGTTTGAGTTTATTTCATGAGAGATAGTTAAATATTCGGAGCAAACACCGTAGATTAAAATCGCTCTTCCTGCAATATTGTGCTATTTTGCATACATCTCGCGTTGAAAAAATATCAAGCGTGACTTCATTAACATTTTGTAAAATTATACGATTTTTTTAGCTTTCACCAATAGTTTCATGCGGGAGCAGTTCGTGGATTTTTTACCGACCGAATTCAGTTCAGAATTTTGCAGCTTTGCTTTGTAAAATACTTTATCCTTGTACTACAAGTTTCGCATTGCTTCAAACGTTAAATTTAAGCTACGGTAACTGGGTAAGAGAAACTTATTTCTCACTTTTAGAAGTGACGACATGCTGCATGCGTATGGAATGAATCTTCCGATGCACAACATGCACAATTTCCTGACGGCTTATTCCAAACGAAGCAAGCGTCCGCATTTCTGTGACCCTTGTAACACAGATTGTTCAATAATATCAGTAAACAGCGAAAATTACTTTAAAGACTATTTGTTTCAGAATTTCAATACAGATTTCACCAGAGAATTTTTACCGATGTAAAGAAATCGGATAGATAGCCAAATCACAATTTCCGATTCAGCTCTTAAAACCGTTCATTTAATTTTCTGTGCAATTTTTACGATGATGTGGCCACATGTTTTTTTTAAACTCTCCCAACGGAGTGAGGAGTCGTGTGAAGTGCCTCAAGATCAATCATAATGTAACATGGTCAAAGACACGGTAAACATGTGTCCCGTACGAGCTGTACACGTTCTGTCACAGAACACTATATTTTATACACGTCGAAATTATCACATTCTGAATAATTAGCCGCAATTTTAATTGCAAGAAGAAGATGAACGCTTGAGATGGAAGGTCATCTGTAAACCTAAGTGATGAAACACAGTTAGTTATTGAGTGTCAAATTCAAGACAAACATTAACGTTTTTCGTAATAGAGATTCCACCATTGAAATCAATTACAAACCAGTTGAAATAATTTGGGATTGTACGAAAGGCCGTCAGACATAGAGTGCACTCGTCAGCACACAACGCTGCGATGGTCGTTTGAAAGACCAAAAAGGCGTCTTTTGGAACATAAGTGATAGACAAAAATAATTTCCAATTTAGACTTTAATATACCGACGAAAGTTTTCTAGCATTGTCGTATTGTGTTACTGTGAATTTCAAAAATAGCTCGAGACTATTCACATTTGAACTTTTAATCTCCTGCAATATTTTTGCTTCTTGAGAAGGTTATGACACGCGTTTCATTACACGAAAACTGCCACTAATATTCGAGAATTTCGACCACTAATTTACAGAAATTACTGCATAACGATGCGACGCAAGCACGCACATGTCACATCCGCCAATCTTAATTTCCATTCACTCTGAGAAAACTTCCAGTTCTCAAAGATGGCAGGTCCCAACCGGCGATGGAAAACCACCGAAGATCATTAAGAGAGCGCATTCTTGTAAGTGCCATCTCAGAGGTCCCGCAGTCATTAGCGAGCGCCAGGCGGGGCAAGGGAAGGCCTTCATGATGAAGTATGGCTCTGGTCCTGATGGACGTGGAGTTATGTAGACGACGGCCGCAGGCCTCGTGGCGTCACGGGTTAGTGGGCGAGATTAGACGTAGAATTTCCTCGTGAAAAATGCACGAAATGTATGGTCCAAAGACTGTTCATTCAAGAAGTACGGAATATTATAGTTATTTACATAAGCCATGCATAATTTCCTGGTTATTTTTGCTCGAAATGTTTAACTGCGACGTTAATTGTGCTCAAAATGCATAGTTATCGAGTTAATTATGTTATAAATGCATACTTTCTAAACTACTTATGGATTATTTCCGTGTTTTATGCATAATCTTAAGTGTTTGGCAACCCAGTTTTGATTTAAGGACCTTGTCAAAAGGCCAATGAGATTGTAACTTCGTTTTGAAGATTACGTGAATTTATACTATCTTCATCCAGCACTTTTTCAAGCTTTTCTTTATAGCAATATTTCGTAGAACTGAACAACTTAATTCGAATGAATCGTCGATGAAGATGACGCGATTAAAAATTATCATACAAAATTATTATCACGTTAGTTCGATGTCAATTGCCTACGACACAGCACTCGATATAGCTGCTTCGTTGCGCACTGCTGCTTCTGAATACAAAGAGTAATTTTCACTCAGATGAATTGCGTAGCGTCGATAAAATCTGCTAACACTGGATGGTAAAATTTATATTTATATTTAAAAACGCGTAATTTAACACGAAAACACTCTTTCGGTGTGTTGGGATAATATGTATGTTATATTACTACGATTAAGAACTAAGGTGTCTCTCCGTTAGTACGATGAGCTTCACTAATTATACAGGCTAGTTTCTTGCTTCAACTAAAGTAAATACCATACCATCCTATGATGACTGGTCCACGAATAACAGCTATTGTGCGATGCGAGGAAGATGAGAATGGGTTGATATGATTTTTACCAATATATATATCCCTACTACATGAGCTAAATACATCAGAAGCAGCGTTTTCGCTGAGGTGCTGACGGTGTAATTCTGTAGACCACGAAAAAATCCACTCCTCACATGTCCCAATGGATTTAGTCAAACGTTTCACTATGTCATTATTGCATGAGGGCATTTAGCGCAGGGATTTCACTCGTGATCTGCCAAAAGGAATTATAAGAAGAAAGAATTAAAGTTCGTGTGATTCGTAGACCTGTAGTAGCAGCTGACATTTAGTGTAGTATTTTGAGTATTGGATTTTACAATATCTTGTTATTCTACTGTTTTACCTTTCATAATAGCTGACAATGATTTGTATATGTCCTGGACAGTTTTTTTTAAGTGTACCCCCAGCTTCGTATTTTACGCTGCCTGCAAAACTTTTCAAAAATCCTTACAGTCGAATTGCCATGCTTGGCTGCACACTTAAAATGTTAAATACATCATGCTAATGTTAATCCACAGAATATTTACCTAAACGTTTAATTTAAACATTACGTTTAGGCGTTTCCGTCTATTAACTCCGGTCAAACATGAACTTAAAGCATGACACGCGCGTTAGACAAGAAGTGCAAATGTAAAGTCAAGAAGCCCCGCGCTCAGGTCACAGATCGCTGCCCCCTGGACTCCAGCGCTATCACGGGGCCCAGAGGGCCAGTGATGCACGGCCCTGACCGAGTGCATCTGAGGCTAACACTCAGCGAGAGCTACATGTGATGCGGCTAAATCAAGCCAATAAAGCTGTGTAATAGAGCAATAAATAACGTAGATAAATAACTGGACGGACCTCGTGGAGCAGGGGAGCTGAGCACTCGCTCCCCTGCGCCGCCGCAGCCACTGTGGCTGGCAGCTTGATTACTTTCAAAAATTTTCCCGCAAAAATGTCCGGTACGAATTTAATTACGCTAAGTTTTTTTCCATATGGCTGCGTTTTTAGGCTTGATTTTTAGTTCATGGATTTCAGTTTTTGGTGTTTAGTTTTTGGTTTCTGGTTTTTAGGTTACAGGTTCTAGTTCCTGAATTTTTTTTTTAAATGTGGTTTTGGTGCTCAGTTGTCAGTAAATGGTGTTTACTTTTCGTTTGAGTTTTTGTACGTTTTTACATCATGTGTGCCACTTAGTCCCGCACTGTTAAAAAATGAGCTAGATGTCCCTCAAAGCTCGCAAATTGGGGATGCTTGATGCTTAGGTCGCGACGCATCACTGATAAGTCTTATCAATTGAGATTCTTACTTTTGAAAGCGCTCCCCACGGTAACAGTAAATCAACTTACACATTTAAGGTCCCGAGGGAATGGATTGAAACTGTGTTAAAAAAGAATACCTACAGTCATTATAAAATATTCTTTTACTCAAATTAGGAAAACTGTAACTTTCGCTGGAATTAATCCATTGGTTGGAGGACTGATTAAGAATTTTTTGTTCATCTTTAAGAAGCTCAATTTTTGAGCACAAAATCCTTATATACTTTGAGATAAAAAGATGCTTTGATTTTTCCTCAAACGATACTCAATATCGAAAGCCTGCCATCTATTGATTCTAGTCCCTAATTATTTAAGGCACACACATACCTACTCTGTGTCAGAACGCCTTAGAAGTGAAAATAAAATATGAATTAAAGTGAGACAACAAATAACGCGACAAAGATTTGCGAGTAGCATTTTGCGAAAACGTTTATTTTATTTTTCATTCAAGTTAATTTATTCAATACTTACACAAGTAGAACTCACCTCCTCCCTCGGGCACTGAGGTCTAAAGCGCGCAGGCGGCGCTCGCTGCGGCGGCCCTGCTCGGAATTAAAGACTTCACGCCCCTGTTATCTGAAGTTCTTTTCGCTCGCAAGCATCTAATCTTGAATGGACAATGAGCAAAACTGAAGACCTCCGCCATTAAAGCTGCCGGCTAGAAGAAACGCTCTACGGATTTGCATCCATTGTCACTCTGCAGCGCGCACCTCCGCTTCGATAGCAAGAAAATTCCCAATGGCTTCCTTTTGTTCTTCACTCGTGAGACTTCTCCTCATTTTTTACCACGGCGAGGTGCGTAAGTGGGAGCTCACTTTTGCCGACCGCCTTCAAGCCAAACGAACTTCTCTTGAATTAAATCTAACGGGAATGCGAATTCGCGGAGTTGATTTTGCGCCTAGTAGCTCGAAATCGTAGTAATCTGTTCAGAAAAGGTGCTGTAATTTTGCGTACCTTTTTTGAGAAGAGGAATGGTGGAGAAATGGCACCGCAACTTTACCTAACCCTTTGAGAATAGTGCAAAGCAGGTACTGTAGCTTTACGATGTAAGAAGTTGAGCACAAAAATCAAACACAAATTGCTAACGAAATTTGTCATGTTTTATGTTCGAGCTGTTCAACCCAAAGTTAGATTAAGGCATCATCGTAAGAAACAAATTAATTTTACAAATCCAACAGTTAACTAGAGCTCGAACACTGGTAAGACCTCCCCCGACAGAAGTAAAACAAAATGTATTCATAGTGTATGCAATTTTTAGCTATATTCGTGAATATTTTAATGTCACAAGATTAAAAATTCGTTCCGGAAAGCATTTCTTCAGAATAATTTCTAGTTTCCTAAATTGTTTCCAAGCTTTGAAGGCAAAAAACAGTAAGTGTTAAATTTTACATGCACATTAGTAAATCAATTCATATCTAAATGAAAGTTTCTAATTTACGTTACACCAAAATCAACAATAAGAAATATCTATACTAAGAATTGCTACTTGAATTACACAATCAAGTTTAAATTAACTTGACATTTAAAGCAAAAGTTGCGAGCTACGTACAGCATCGACATACATAATGAAGTACGTGTACAACCTTCACAACAATGTACTGACTATGAAATCGCACAGACATATTGTTCCATTGCATGCAAATCCATTTTAGTCCATTTCACATCACGCATTGAGACTCACCAGAAATACAGGGTGGGTCATATACAAGACCCCCTTTCAAATTTATTACATCACGAGTACCACAATGGGTTAAGAGCTTTTTCAGTGTATCAGTGCTACGGTCGTGGGTAAGGGTACCTTACTTTTAGCCCACCCTGCACGTGTATAGACTACCAAAGAATCTTTTCACACTGAATAGGGAGCGTAACTGGGTAGCTCAGTTACCGAAACGAAGATATTTCCTTTTATACGACGGAAAATGTAGTTACAATTCACCTTCGATGTGTCTCTGTTGTTTGACTAAACTTAGAAATGCGCTCTAACCAACTGATTTCTTATCAGACGGAAGGTTCACTATCAAAGATGAATTGCGTCGGATTTCTGTCTCATGAGAGTGAAAAATGCAGCACAGGAAATTATCATCCTATTAGCATCTCATTCTAATAACATACAGAATTATCATCATTACTTTCTTTACTTGTACTCTAAAAATGGTGTATTGGTGACCGATTAAATAGTCGAATGAATGAGCTTCTACGATAGTTGTTGCATAAGTAATTTCAACAAGAGACTAACTCTACAGTCCATTTCTCAATGAGCTTCATGATCGAAACAGCGAATAAATCTAGCAATTTCATTGGAATACAGCATCAAATATATGAAAAAAATCAGACGCTTATTTCATTAAATAGTTCTTTCACAGAACTAGACTTCGGAGAAAAAAATAATTTTTACGGACAAAATTCACTTCCCATTTCACAACAGCACGCGGCCCGCCAGATTTACCTGCTAAGGTGCGCTAACAAAAAACATGGTACGCTAGGGAAGCGAGGCAGCTTGCGTATCATAACCGTGAAGCATAGCAGCGAGTCCTGGCTTCTCGAATTAATCCTGCTGAAAAGTGCGTTATCAGACGCAAGTGCTCGCTCGCAATAGAGCCTCTAAGAAGGTATTAAGAGATTATTCAAACGAGGCTGGCGTCTTTTAGATTCTAATGAAGATGTGTGTGTGTGTGTGTGGTGGAGGCTGCGGAAGACTAGCGTCAATAACTGAGGGAGTTGATAGAGCCCGGCGTGCTGAGCTCTCAGAGGCATTGAAGGCCTACGCTGCTCGAGCCTTTGTTGTAAGCCTTCTCATTAGAGGCGCTCCAGCGGCGAGATGCCGGCAAGGTATGCGACTCCAGCGAGGCGCCCACAGCTTGGAAGTTATGCCTGCTCGACGGTATGCCTGCTCGACGGTGTGTCTGCTCGACGGTATGCCTGCTCGACGCTGTGTCTGCTCGACGGTATGCCTGCTCGACGCTGTGTCTGCTCGACGGTGTGTCTGCTTGACGCTGTGTCTGCTCGACGCTGTGTCTGCTCGACGCTGTGTCTGCTCGACGGTATGCCTGCTCGACATTTTGTCTGCTCGACGTCATGCCAGCTCGATATTATGTCTACTCTACATCAAGCCAACTCTACGTCATGCCAGATGATATTATTTCTACTTTACATCATGTAAACTCTACATCATACCAACTCGATGTTATGCCTACTTTATATCACGGCTGCTCTACATTGAGCCTACTCGACAATCGATCGACAGAGTCTACGAGATCGTGTCAATTCATCATTTCTTGAAATAAGTACTGTAAGAAATTATAACTTGAAAAAGCACGCCTGTACATCTCCTTCCGATGAGAAGGTTAAATAGAAAGACTGGGCGTTGAGGCGACAGAAGCAAACGGGATTTCATCTTGCCAGCACGGGCTGCAGAACGCTTGCAGCGACGGACGGTTGTGAGGGGGGACCGAGGTGGATGCATCGGAGCAGCGCGCTGGAGTAGCTTGACGGCATCCATCCTGTCAAGGAAGCCTCCTTCTTCTTTTTCTTCCTTAATACTTTTATTTCACTCACTTTACGTTTCTGTGAATGAGTGCTATTAAGCAACTGCTTTAAATCTAACGATACCTAAGTAAGATCTAATCTAAGATTCTAAGTTTCTTTCGGCTCACCGAAGCACGTTCATGTATATCCTCAATTGGGTAATTTATTTAGTTTGGTTTCGGGTCTAAATTAGTTAGAATTGAGGTTTAGGATTCCCCGTATTCTTAACTTTTCCCAAGTAGACAAACCTTTAACTTCTTTCCTGTTCTTTAGGTTGACCTAACTTCTACTTTACCCTTCTCTTTGGTTGGGTTTCCCTA
>VOMN01128724.1:0-16432 GCA_014899125.1 Orchestia grillus | reverse complement strand
CGAAATAGACTGAGTTTCTGAAGCGCTGCTTTCACTACCACAACAACTTCAACTTGTCTCGGATAAAGAAACTGGTGTCGGAGCCGAGGTCCTAACGAAACCATGGGTTCAAAACAGGAGCCATAAGAGTTGTCTCCGGCTCCCCATCCCTGCTCTCTGAGAGTCCTTATTTGGGGCCTCCGGGGTGTAGCATGTTTACAACAGATGAGACGCCTGCTTGGAGCTTGAGCTCCTCTTACAATTGCTGCAGGTTGTAATGAGTTCTGTTCAGTCTCTATAGTGTCCTGATGTTAAACTTGCAGGTGGCGGGAGCGACGGCCAGAGCAGCTGCAGCCGCGGTAGCGATGGCTCCTCTTTGACGGAGAGCACAACAGTTGTCTACAGTTTCTGCGACGACAACGTGCCCTTCGTAATCAAGATCGTAGCGCGTAGCATCACACTGAAGCGCTTCAAGCAGCATCTACCTAAGCGAGGCAATTACAGGTCACTTCTTAGGGCTGCTTTCATCAAGTTTGTGCTAGCGTTACGATAACAAAAAATGGATGGCAAGGCCAATTTGTTGGTCATGTGGAGAGTGCCGTTGGGAAAATCAATGGATCTGAATCTGCAGTGTGTATGAGTGCAGTGATGTTACTGTTGAACTCGATTTGATTCATTGCATGTTCTGCTCATCGGGGAGTGGCGCTCTACCTTAT
The DNA here is from genome assembly GCA_014899125.1 of Orchestia grillus. Lineage (NCBI taxonomy): Eukaryota > Metazoa > Arthropoda > Malacostraca > Amphipoda > Talitridae > Orchestia > Orchestia grillus. The sequence continues at coordinate 15,737 of VOMN01128724.1, read as the reverse complement.
TGCGGTTAGGCAGTGGATGTATTGGATTGAAAGAAAAATGGATATGGCCTAAGGGGGACCATCGGGAAATATGGTATACGTGTCATAACTTTGGGTAGAAATAAGTTTTGGAATCTGATGACAATTTATAACGTTAGTTGCATTATATTAAAAATGCTTTCTATTTCTGAGGCCTTTTTTTACGTCTTTAAGCCGCGTTTGGGATCGGGGTTTACCAGAAATTTGAACGTTTCTGATACGCCTCCCTTTATTGGCGTGCTCCATTTACGAGGGTTGTAAGTCACGCTTTCGATATTCGTGCAGGTTTTTCTTCAAGAAGCACTGCGAAGAGTTTGGAGTGATACAGGAGGAGATGACAGAAGATGAAGAAGTGTTGCCGCTTTACGAAGGCCGCATATTCGCCCAAATTCGCAAGGCCGACTGACCCTCGCTGATTTCCCTGCCGCAGCTGCGCAGGGCGAGCTATTTGCTACCGCCTCCAAACTTCTCTTGTTTCACCGTCCGTCGCTTGGGCTCTGCACTGCGAGGCCTCAACGTCGTACGAGGCTCCAGAGTAGTGCGCTTGGCAGCCACCGTCACACGGACCTGCACCAAAAGCCGTCACTCTTCTGTGCCGTACTTCTCTCTTCTCCCAAAGACTCCTCTAAAGAAACGCCATCGTCGTGCTCATTTGAGTGGCCGGCTGCGCGTTAGTGTTAAATGTAAGAAGCTGACCCACAGTTTTCGCTCCTTTCGTCACCGATGGCGGTCCATAGTACGAAACCGTGTGACCCGCAACGCGTCACGACGCTGCCTTGATGTCGGCGATCATTATTCCTCATCTTCGCGACTACTTCCTTCGCCTTGCTCGGCAGACGACGAGGAGGCCTCCTGTTTAGACGCGACCCCTTCACCTCATGGCCTGCTGCACAAGTTTAGCAGGCGTTCGCGTGCGCAGTCGCATGTTGGAGGCACGAGTGGGCGAACGACTTCGACCGGTTTCCCAGCGCCTTCATGGAATTCTTTGGCTCGGCTCGCAGCGTCGTCTTCATGGTCCCTCTACGACGACGATGCGTTCAGCTTAGTCGACGATCTGAACAAAACGTCTGCGAGCTCTGACATTGGTGGCGTGGTGGCTCCTAATATGGATGTTCCCTGCGTTGCAGTCGCACCTTCGTCCGTTGCTGGCCACACCACGGCTGACCCTTCCACCACCACACGCACGCCTCCTCCAGCTGACGGAGACCCAAGACCGACTAACCTGCTTCTCCCATTTGTTCCATCTGGAATGAAGTGCGTCAGCGACGCTGCGGTAGCGGTGGCGGGGCGCTCTCAATACGGGTATGTTATTTGCGGAGAGCGCTCAGCTGCCTACTGCTGCCGCCGTCATCCGCGCTCCTCGTGTCGATCTGACAAAATCAGCTTCAAAAGTCGCCTCTACACTGACTTCTTAGCCGACACTTCCTCATCGACTGAGTGCCTCCTTGGCAACTGAGTCAGTTCGAGTTAGCGGTGCAGCACTAACAAAATGTTCAAAGGAATTCAGCACGCAAATGTTTTTTCATTGATGTTTCACTTATTTTAGCATGTCAAGGGAGGTTAAATTGGGTATTCAAATATCGCAAAGCTCACTTCTTGTCCTTGGGCTTCACTCTTCTCGGCGAGAAATCGATTTGTCATTTCAGTATGGTGGTCGTAGCACTTGGTAGCCCCGTGCAGCTAGGTACTCATTTTGCAGCTCGAACGAGTTGGATAACTTTTGAAAGATTTACCAAGAAACATGCGAAATAAATAAATAGGTAAGCAAAACCAAAGAGCAGCTCCAACTGGCGGTAACATTGGGTGTAAGATACAAAGTAAGTTCACAAGTTGCACGCTATAAGCTAACGCTTGGTAGTCAACTCCTGTGTTTATAAGAACACAGGCAGTTCATAGTTCCCATTAGTAAGCGAACTAGCGATGTTCCATGTACATAATGTAAATCTCATATGCAGATTATTAACAAACTTCTCGTAAGGCTGTTGCGGGTCACAACGTGTAAAGCTCCAATTGAATATTATATAATAATTATATAATACGTACGATAAGCTAGTTAGGTAGACTTAAGAAGTGTAGCATAGTAGTCGTGACTCTGTGTCATCGTAAGGAAGCAAGTGACCTTATGATTGTGTCAGTAGGTGGGGTGCGGTTGTGCACTGAATGCTCGCAGCTTCGTTCGTGACATGAAACTCCCTTCTTTCCTACGTGTATACCTCGAGCACTAGCGCTCTCTCTCTCTCTGTCTGTGTCTCTGTCTCTGTTTCTCTTTCCTTGGCAAAATGACCGTGTCCCATAGCTGCATATCAACTTTACTTAATCTTGGCTGCGTCATCTTGTCAGGTAGCAGATATTCATTTTTTTAGTGCAGTAATGGTCAGTTAGGTAGCTAAAATAAAGTGTCGAGAACTCTTTCTCCACCCACACGTTCTCACGAGAGATTTTGTTATTGGCAGAGCTCGTGGGAAGGCAGGAGAAAGTTCGGTCTTGCCCTTGAGACCTCCTCATGATGAGCGCAAAATCGGGGTGACGACTCGCCTTACTCTTGTCCTTATAAGATCGCTTAAATTCTTCTTGTGACCGTGAAATTAGGGGTTATGGGAAACTTTTTCCATGAGTAATCTGAGACAATTCGTACCAGAGTCCGTAACACGCATATATACATTAAGTGAACTAACCTATGAAAAGAGCAAATGATGCGCACTGTGTGGCTCACTCATCTTTAATTGATGGGTGTAATTTTCAATTCCTGTTCAGCGAGCAAGGGAACAAAAGTAATGATAGTTCCCCGGACTCTTGAATGTGTTGCCAGAATTCAATTCGAGCCCTTAGAGCATGAAGTTGCACGTGACAAAGTCGTATGTGACTGCCCTTTGTCCCTCCACTGTAGCACTAAGCCCTCAGCAAGTCCATTTCTGCAAACAAAAGCTGGCACTGAGCACCGTGCTTGAGGTCGCACGTGCAAGCCTCGTTAGGCTGTCTTACACTACTGCCTGTGGGTAGGAAATGGTCACGGTTCGATGTATGCACCCTTGACTGTTCGTTTTCCTAGCACTAGCCCTTATACGTACACTGAAGGCAGGTATAGAGCTTGTTTCGTATGGCGTCTCGTATCGATCACTTGATGTGATCCGTGTTGGGATGTGTTCATGACATTGTCTTATGGCCGAGTGGAGGATGCTATCCTATATCTGAGATAGTAATTGAACAAAGGGAGAAATTCTGAAATTCCATCATTGATACTGAAATCGATTGTGGCTTGCTCTCTTTTTCACCCTATCTGACCTATTTTCAAAGCAGCTCTGAAAGTCGTGAATGATATTGCCATTCAACACAGTTTTTCGATATTTTTGTTATTGCCATTCAACACAGTTTTTATTATCTTCTGAATACCTTCAAAACAATGATGTCCTCTCAAACTTAGTGCGCCCGGATGATGTAATTCGTAGCTGGAGTTGTACGGTGGCTGCTCTATGAGGCTGTGCGTGATGCGGCGGGTTGAAGCACTCGAGAGTTCATCAGTTAACTCGGCCCGAGGGACTGGGCTCACCTTAGCGAGTTTAGAAGAAATTTGTTCGTGAGCACCGTTGGGCATGCAAAGTTCGTGGGATATTGATTAACCTTATAAAGCCCAAACTATTTTTTTATTTGACTAGCGAGTTATACGAAAAATTAGTAGCAGCCTTATGAAACGGTCAAGTCTTGTATCAATGGTTCCTTTAAGGTCGGTGCTTTGGAGTAAAACTCGTTCTCGCGAAAATACGTTTGTGTTGGCACAATACGTCAGTCCAGTAACGCTTTGTGCCGACCACTTTTGAAGGACCACGACACTCGGGGATGTTGAGCGGTGCAGGAGAGCATCAGGAGCAACACAAACTATGGTCTCACGCGTAAACCATTCAGGAGCTTCACCGCAGGCCATTTGACGCATTACTCGTGTCAGTGCAGCAGCAAGTCTTTTGGTCTAATATCACTTTATCATATCGAAGTAAAGGCTGCGGGGAAGGGTTCACTGTGCCGTCTAAACTTCCTTTGTGTACCCTCGCGCTGTACGAGTCTTGTTCGTTTTATGTACAAATCTCCGTCAAGTTTTCATCGTCTTAGCGTTGGGGTGACCATGTCAAGTGGGTTGCAGGATGGAGGGGTTGATGAGGCCAAGGTCAAGTACTCAGAAGTTAGTGTGTCTCATCATTGCGGTCAGAAATTTGCCGGTATCTGAGGTTTGAATGCTTTTAATAGCTTATTCTGAGACGGAGGCGAATCTTGGAAGGAAACTGCGCACTCCGTCTAGTGTGAACCTGCCATCGAAGTAGTCACTCAGCTTCATTCCGATTCTCCAATTAAATAGATATCCCATGCTGATTATTGGCTAAAGCTTTCGGTGCTTGAGTTACCTCAAGCGGTATTGTCCGATCTTTTATTGGGACCTGTAACTCACACAAGATGTGTGGTGTTGTCAGTAGCAGTTGCGAGTTGAACGTGTGACCTTTACTTATACTACAACGACAGGGGACGTCACAGTTAGCGTGCTAATTGTCGGGGCCTGTGATGCGAGTGGACCACACCGGACTTGAGGGATCTTGTTGCGGGAGACTTTCCATGCGCTGTTAAGTTGTTGTGGACAGGAAGTAGGGAACTCATTTTTAAGTATTCTAAATTTTGCCGTACTTCTACAATAAATTTCTCATAGTCATGATTAACAGAATCACGTATCGTTTATCGTGAGCAATCCCTGCGACGTAATGCTTCACTTTCTGTTACCTGACATCTTCAAGTTGACCTTTTTTACGGAAGTAATGCACCTCAATTTAGCGCGTTTGTGGGCACCGATTGCTGTCGTTTCTTCCGAGGCTTGCCGACTGTAGAGGCTGAGAGCTGTAAACCTCTCCCGGAGAGACCCCTACTCGTCTGCCGCACGTGTGGCCCCACGATGGGCAGTGGTAGGGTGGTGGGTATCGGTCGTAATTTTCAGTTACCAAAAATGTTTTTGAGTCATCAGTCTCGGTCAAATCACTAGTGTTAGTCTGGCTCCAGTTTACAACGCTTTGAAATTTCGGAATTTTTGCTTCTGTGTTCCGGTGTCTGAGCGCCCGCTTGTAGTCCCTCTGTCTCATGCGTGTGTCGAGGGGGTGACCGTGGGCTCGAGCGTGCGTCGTCGTCAACAGCGCAGTATTCATGTGCATCTGTACTCTTATAGCTCTATTTTTTGTAGTGTAATTTATTTATTGCTGTGTAAATGTCTAACTTTGTTGTACAAAGATCCTTTCATATTGAACCTATTTAAATAAAGGAATTCTAATTGAACATTTCTTTCACATTCTGCACGTAGTGGAAAATCCCATCATTTTGAATTCAATATTTATGACCTGTGAGTGCGTGATGTACGGACGAGACCCCGTGATGCGGCGTCACTAAACTAATGAGAGCTGTTGAGTCTCACAGTTGGAGTCAAGTCGTCGGATTCTCTGTGTATGTTTTGGTAGATTCGTGTCAAGCTACGCCAGCAGTCGCTAATCTTGATGAGATGTCCCTGGTCGAAGATTCGGGTAATTTCCTGTCGCTTGTGTTCAATTGTAACGTGTTGATTATTTTAATCGTGGTTTCATTCCGAAGAGTTTTTTGCTCAAACTTATTGTCACTAATTCTGGGTTTCTAGTAAAAATATAACTAGGAAACTCAGTTAAAAATTTGCAATATCGGTGGTGTGGCCGCTAAGAATGAATAACTATATGAGCTGTCCCCAGACATTTTTAAAATATAAAAAACGAAAAGAAATAAGATTTGCATGTGGAAATTTGGCAGAAAAAGATCTAACTAGTTCCGTGACTTATTTTGGGGAGTACCTTGACTAGATGCGTTTCATACTTTCCTTTACATTTACTGATGTGACGCTAAATATTCAGATAAAGTAAAAAGTTTGCGTTTGACATGAATAGTTGAGCGTGATTGTGATGGTACATGATGCTGAACTGCTCAATTCAGCGATGAATGAGTCTCATTATAAATTTTCGGAGGATAGAGGCCCTCTGTGACTTCCTCCTCTCTCGTTAGACCCTCGTACCCGTGTTGCATCACGAACGCGAAATGGATGTCAGCCACTACTTTCCAAAGGCAGGAAATGAAATGGATATTGCCGCCACATCATTTTGACAGGGAATGCAAGTGGATGTTAGCCACGTCATCCCATTGGCTTGGAATACTAACTTGTACGAAATTGCAAAGAAGGGACATTAAATCAAGATCTCAGACTTAGAACTGTTTTCAGTGAAATGCTCTAAATAAGGAAGACGTGATTACAGCTGTACTTGACTTCTGGCCGAGCATTTAACGTGTTTTTTGGTATGACTCATGACTTATCGGGCGAAATCGTGAAGGCATTTAGTCAAGTATAAATCTGGTCACGCGCATTTCTCGGCTTCTTCAACCTGTTATTGGATACTGACATCATTATGGATATTGACATCATAATGGATATTGACATCATAATGGATATTGACATCATATGATGTCCGCGGGGCTGCGTTCACACGGTCGCTGTCGATTACATAACGTGTGAATGCACCGCCGGCCACCTGGCAGTGACCGTTAACAGGTTAAGGAGTCCAAGGTATTTGTTCATCAATGGCATGATAAAAAAAGACATGTTAAATAAATCTCTACTTTAAAAATTAGGCTTGGAAACATGACAATAATTATGGTCTTCTTTGAGCGTCGAGATTTTACGTCACACCTGGCTGTGTTAATCATGTGCTTTGGAGCTCTGCAAATGCCTCAGTGAAATTAATAGTGTTTAAATGCAGTAGATAAAAATTATACGTGAACGACTCGTGATCAGACCAGAGTTAGCTAATCGTAAGAAGAGTAGATATTTTCCGTACGGTAGAATTCAAACAACATATTTTTTATCGATCCTCGGCATGAACAATTTTCATATATGAAGGTAGAAAATATCACCACTGTATTTCCATTTCAACTTTCAGGCACTTAGATTCAAAATGTTTATAGTACAATTAATAGCCTCATGCCTTGCATGAGTAAGTACAAACAACTATCCTAGCATTTTTCCCATCAACCACAGTGAACAATTACTTTTTCATTAATTAAAGTGTTGTTTTGCACGCGCATTCCTAACTTGATATGTCTTCGCATCATCTTCCGTGAGGTTGACGTAGCCAGTAAGTTACCCTCAGTAACACGTCGCTGTAGCAATGACTTTTTAGAAATATTGAAAAGGCAATTTTTAATTTTTTTAATTTCTGAGTGTAGAGAATAAAAGTATTCTTATCTTACGCAACTGCAATGAGCCTATCGTAAAACATCCTTGTTATGTGGTTCGTGAATTCCCATTCAAAATTGTTACGTTAATTAACCACAGAATACCCATTACGTATAAATGGAGCATCCTAATTTAGTGATAATTTGCATTAAATCTTGTATTAGCTTTTCGTTGTATTAGTTCTGAGTTTAAATAAAATGAGTAATCCAAACACACCTATTTTTTATTTCGTCTCATAGATGGCGCCAAGTCAGCTGGGCCACGTAAGTGACAGATTGCGGAATGAAGTGCGGTGATCCGTGTGCCACAGTAACTCTTCGAGGGTTGTGAGGGCATGCTCGTTTTAAAAATTACTTCTAAGGCAGCGAAGATTATGATTTGATTTTCAAATTTAATTCATTCAATTTTTTATCTTTTTTTAAGGTTAATTTCCTGCCTAAATATGGCCAACCAGATTATTGGAATCAAAATTACAATCTTGTTTGTTAGGTTAAGTAGCAGAGCCCAATTCACTACCTAGTTCAATTTGAAACTGTTCAATTACTTCGACCATAAATTTATAATTGAACCCAGTTTTTACATTTTTATTTTAAGTTAGAAGAAGTGCCAGATGAGATCAAACTATGAATTTTTGGTACAATCACTCTTTAAATTTTGAATTAATGGAAAGTATTAATGCATGAATACTTCCAAACTGTGCGTCTATTTTCATGGTATTGTGAAATAAAGGTAGTATCGTCCCAGCTGAGTTGAAGATAATTCATTTCTATCTTTTTTAAAACTTTTTATATTAATTCATTTAAATAACTTCATTGTGTAGGGCGACATTTGTACACATTTCAAAAAAATTATCGAAGTTATCTGTAGTTTGAGTAGCTGATGAATATTTTTAGTAAATGATGGAATATGTATGTAGGAACATGTAATGTTGCTAAGTTGAGTTGTAATTTATTTTATTCTCTGGAAATCTGGAAAATGGGATTTGTAGGTTTAGTATTTATTTTTAACTATTGATGATGATATGATTGCATGGGGCTAATAATTCCATGCCTATCACAAAAGGGTGATGAGAGAAGGGGTTTTGGTCATTAAAAATTGAGGCTTTCACTTGCCTGTTGGTAGTAATTTCTATGGATTTATGAGCCAATTTGAAAAAATTTCTGTATGGAAGAAGGTACTGTCAAGATTACATCCTGCTATTGAATTATTGAGATTTTTACTGGAATTTTTATTTTGTTTCTGTAAGAATTTCTAATATAGCTGTGACATGAGACCCACCTTAAACTAAGGATAAGCAATGTAAAGAAGTATGAATGGTAGAGTAATATACAGAACAGCCACAAGTAGCAGGGGTATGACAATTAACAAGCATTGGTAAGAATTGATGCTTTTGTCAGGAATCATTGTAGTATAAAGTAAAACACAGAAAAAATCTGACAACACCGATATATTTCTTAGCATTTGATCCAATACAGTACTCCTGGACTAAAAACTTATTCATGGTAAAATATGTAATTCTGATTTTTCAAAGTGAAACTTTTCATAGAGATTGTAATTTGCTCCTACTGTGACAAGTTCATCTAATTTCACCATATGAATAATGATTTATTATCACTTATTGAGTTGTATACTAGTTGGGATGAATTATTCAAAGTCTGTGTCTTAATTAAAGGTTGCTGGTGCTTTATTTCTTATTAGCTTTCTATTTTAGTGAAATGCTGAAATGCACATCATTTATTGTTATAAAATTTGATTCAATTTTTAGAATAGGGGGCTAACTATGTATTAATGAATTTTATAGCTGTAATTAATATAATATATTGAACAGTATAATAATATGTTCAACAATACAGTAATGTTGAATATGTGCCCTTACACATTGCTAGAGAACCTTTATGTATGGTTAGCAAACTTAATAATCTTACAATTACTTAATAACCTAACAATTGAACCAGAAAATAAATTTTAAAATATATTTTAAGACTATCTTAGTTATACATTAATCCTAATCATTGTATTCTATCTAATTATAATTCATGCAAAGTTAACAGAACTGCAAAGGAAGCATAGTGAGTCATGAATCAATTGATATTTCTATCAAACAAGTCTACATTTGACTCCAATATGACTAACCACAAAAATGTTTTGCCAGGGTGCTACTGAAAGTCTTTGAGTTCGACAAGAATTTGTACTAAAAATCTATAGTGTTGAATAAGGGCTACACTATAGAAAATCAACAAGGCAGTTTTAAATAGAAAATTTAAATAGGTAGTTATGTAAGACTTTTCTGCTTGATGATCTTTTATACCTAATTTTTATTTTATGATATTTGTTCAAAAAAGTGGTATCAGATGTTTTACTTGAATTTCAAAACATGTGTTTGTATTTCAGAGGTAAATACATTTTGGCTGGTCTTTTGTGTTTTGTGGTGTCAGTGTCCTCAGCTCAATGAAGGTAAAGGAGGTAAGCTTGACAGCCACTATAGCATGGTCACCTGCTGCCGTGCAGTCCCCACACCTTGTCTGTGCCACAGCAGCCCAGCATGCCGACCCAACCAACAAAAATGATGTTGTCCAGGTATGCAAAATATCTCCTTTATTCTTGCATTGCTAGCTTTTGGTCTCATCAGTTGAGCTTTACTGAGTTTACTTATTTCAATGTGCTCTGTATATATTGGTACAAAAGTAAAGAGCTCCATCAAATGATAATTTTAGCATTGCTTATCAATATTGCTACAAATCTAGATAGAAAGTATCATTTTTCAAAATCACTCTGAATCATTGATTAACCACTGACAAAGAGTTGGATTGTTTGAACTAGGTATATCTGTGCTGCTGATAAAATAAAGTATTCTACATATATTGCATAGTTTTCATTCCTTTTTAGTGATATTGTGTTCTTAACATTAAAGTGAGAATGTACCTGTGTTTGAAATGTAACTCATTTTATATTTCTCCTTCTATTTACAGGTTTATTCTTTGAATCTGGGAGAAGAAAATTTGTCCATGAGACTTAATGGCTCCATTAAAGCTGCAACCAAGTAAGTAGCTTGTTTGCTAATGCAAACATTTGTCACACTTTAAACTAATCATGATGAATAGTTAAACTGTTACTTCTTAAATAAGTTGAGCAGCAACCAAGTGATCAAAACATCATTCAGATGGCTTTTTAGCTAAAAATTAACTACAATTCTAATCTAACAAAGCATGTGGAGTCTGAGCTTATGATGAAAAAATAGGTACTGCTGTCATTCTACAATCCTGGTGCACCTTACAATAGCTGGAGCTCTAGTGGACTTGCAGTATTGGGGACTAGAATCTTGTCTTTTGTCTTGTTTTTGTAAGCTTTCAAGCTTATACAGGTGCTGATATTTCATTCAAATTCATATGTTTTATTCTGCTAATGATAGTAAGAATAACTATCTGATCATAAGGATATGGAAAATGAAAGTCTGTGGAACGTCATAATTTTAAAACAAATGCGTCAACTTTACAATACTTTGTGTGTTACTTCTGAATAATTCCATGCCAAGCAACTGAAAATGATGAGATGTCTATTCACTGCCCCAATTTTTTTGCAGTCAGTTTTTACTGCGACTCCCTTATCATTTTCTTGTATTTTTCAGATTTAATGATGTGGTGTGGGGGGTGGGAGGCAGCCAGGTGGTTGGTGGAGGTGGTGTTGTGGCCTGCGCTGGTGACAATGGCAGCATCTATGTGTACAATGGACACCAGCTCATGTCTGGAGGGCCGAGTGCTCCTCTCAAAGTGATGGAGGGCAAGCATGTGGGGCCTGTCTTTGCCCTTGACTTCAACCTACACCAGGTGAGCTGTAGCCCATTAGTTGTTTCTTATGCAATTTCCTATCAATTTGCCTGTTTTTTTAAAGTGTTGAATAATGTGACTTGTAGTGCTAGAGTCTGTGGCATGCTCTATGGATACGACTTGTAGTGTTACTGCTTGTGGCATGCCCTATGGATGTGACTTGTAGCACTACAGCCTGTGGCAGGCCCTATGGATGTGACTTGTAGCACTACAGCCTATGACAGGTCCTATGGATGTGACTTGTAGCACTACAGCCTATGACAGGTCCTATGGATGTGACTTGTAGCACTACAGCCTATGACAGGTCCTATGGATGTGACTTGTAGCACTACAGCCTATGACAGGTCCTATGGATGTGACTTGTAGCACTACAGCCTATGACAGGTCCTATGGATGTGACTTGTAGCACTACAGCCTATGACAGGTCCTATGGATGTGACTTGTAGCACTACAGCCTATGACAGGTCCTATGGATGTGACTTGTAGCACTACAGCCTATGACAGGTCCTATGGATGTGACTTGTAGCACTACAGCCTATGACAGGTCCTATGGATGTGACTTGTAGGACTACAGCCTGTGGCAGGCCCTATGGATGTGTCTTGTAGGACTACAGCCTGTGGCATGTCCTATGGATATTGCTAGTGAATTTGTCTCTCAAGAGTTTCCTGCATTTTTCTTTAAGTTTTGTGTTGGTAGTTTTGGTTATCAGACCTTGGAAATCATCTCTTTTTCAGTTATATTCTGATCTCTGCTTTTGCAACCTCAACAAGGTTGTTATAGTCAAGGTTTTATTTGTAGCTTTATTGGTTTTATTTCATTTTTACTTGATGGAAACATATCTTTATTTCTATTAATTGGATTAACTAATGAAAACAAATACATAGGCAAGTTATGTTTATATTTTTGACCTTTGTAGTTGCAATAGCCAATTGAGAGAAAGAATGCAAATACAACCTGCATTGCTCCTGCTGTTCTTAGTAAAAAAGGTTAGATGACCTATTTTTTGTATGACTATATCATATTTTCAACTCAATAACCTATGTCATATGACCATCTAGTTTAGCAAATGTTCTAGCAATAATTCTCTCAATAACTTTAAGGATTGTATAGGGGACTACATTCTTTGAATTTTTGATGCAAAATCAAATTTCAAATAAGATTAAGTTAGTCTTAAATAAATGTGAATGGAAAATGGGTTAAAGATTACAATGTCAATAAACTGATGGCTATCAATATAATTGACATTGAGATGCTGCTACATTCCAGCCGAACTTGCTTGCCTCGGGCTCCAGGGACTGTGAGGTCTTCATTTGGGACATCAACGACCCCGCCACGCCAATGAGCCCTGGCACCAAAGCCACTCTCGCCGCCGACGTCTCCTGCGTCGCATGGAACAGGTAGCTTGTGTACTTGGTTTGTTGCAGACTCTTCAGTTCAGTACTTACCTTGTGGCTGCTCAATTTAGGTCTGCATATTCTGTCAGTGAAATACTGTGTGGCTGCTCAATTTAGGTGTGCATTTTCTATCAGTGAAATACTGTGTGGCTGCTCAATTTAGGTCTGCATATTCTGTCAATGAAGTACTGTGTGGCTGCCCAATTTAGGTCTGCATTTTCTATCGATGAAGTGCTACGTGGCTGCTTAATTTATGTCTGTAACAACTGCACGTGATGCAAGTTTACTTGAGAGTGTAGCAGCTCTGTTGTACGAGGTACGCTGCCCCTACGCTGCCCGCTGCTCACGTCAGTGTGTGCCCTACAGACAGGTGGAGCACATCCTCGCCTGCGCGTACGCGGGTCGCTGTGTCGTGTTTGACCTGCGCAAGAGCACCAGCATCGTCCAGATCTCCGACGCTGTCTCCCGGGCAAGTCGGATGACAGTTCGGGCAATGTTGTTACGGAGCTTGGGATAGGCGTGGAGATTTTAATTTCATGGCGACTTTCTATTGCGATGGGCCATATAGCGAAGTTTTTTCAGCGTATTTGATTGAGATTCCGGACGTTTTCTGCTTGTGAGCCCTGTTTTGATGATGATCTATTGCATAGAGATTATAATTCGGTAGGTTGATATGCTTCATTCTTTTCTTGGCCTGATACCGAAGGCAGTACGAGTGTCTAACACTTCTAATCAGAGCAAGCTGGGAGAGCCCAACGAATCGGCTGGTTTCAAATTAACTTCAGCGTTAAGTGTTATGAATTTTCTTTGATATTCTTGAATTTTCACTAAAAATATGAATTATCTTAACAGGTGTTTCGATTTGAATTCGTTGTATCAAATTTGTGTGTTCCAGTTGGACGTCGCTCTAGCTGGACTTCGCTCCAATCTAAATGGTCCCCATTAGAAGCTCTCCCTATATATATATATTCTCCCTCGCGGCGCTCACCATGCCCACTGACAGAGCTTGTGTGTGCAGATGAAGGCAAGCTACGTGTGCTGGCACCCGTCCGTGGCCACTCAGATGGTCATAGCGTCGGAGGAGGACCTCACACCAGTGTGCCAGGTACTACTGTCTCCTCACGGGATGGATTAAAAAAAGGACTAAAAAGCAAGGGATGGTCATCTTTTTTCTTCATATTTATTTACTTTATTGCCAATTTGCAGACACGTCCTCACAACTGTGTGACACCAAGTCTAATTAATTGGTCAGACGCGACGGTAGTGAAATCTGCTAGTCTTAGAGTCCTCCGAGTGCCCTCTCCCTCTCTCCCCTCTGTCCATCTAAATGATCCCTTTTCTTTCGGTGCGACATCGTGTGATTTGCTGAAGCGTTGCAATCTGCAACACTTTCACTGCCACTTCTTTCAATTTGCACACCTCCTTCGTTATCTCTTCTTTAATAATTCTTCTTCTTAACTTGCTGTTCGAAAGCGCATGGTATCCTGTGTGGGAACACCCCCGTGCATAGAGTCCCCGTTCCCTACCGGCCATGCTGAATGGCCATATCCTGACATCGCCCTGGATGAGGCTAGGGAGCCTTGAGCTGATTAGCCAATGATGAAGACGTTCCTTCAGCATAGGGCGAATTACCCTTACTGCCTGATACTAAGATTTTTTTTTAAATTACTAGACTTATGTTATGTATTTTAAAGTTTTGACACCGAAAACACACAGAGATGATTGTACAAGATATTCACAGAAGTGTAGAGTACACGAGTAGAGCAGTGCCCTGACAGGAAATACAAACTATCGCGGAGTTACAGAGTATCACGGAGTTGGCTTAATTTTCCCTACGTCTCGTGAAATCTATTGTTTTTAAGCTGCGTTGATTTTTTTTTGTTGCAGTTTTGTTTTTGTATTAAAATATACATAATTTAACCGTTTTGATTCCGAGTATCACGGTATTACTAAAATTCTTCAAGGTTTTGACTATATTGCAAGTTCGTAGTTTTAAAACTTGTACCTTTGATTCACTAAAAATCCCATTTTTTGGGAATATTTTTTAATTATTCTGTACATCATCACTTGTATCAAAATATAAAAAAATTGAACGAGTTTTTTTTTGTGCCCAAAACGGTAATTTAATTCTATTTTAATTTGAAAAAAACATTTTGCTTTTTTCACTAGAAGAAACCTACGGAACTTCATGTAATTTCCTTTACGTTTGACGTCAGCCGCTCCTCCTATGCAATGCTCTAGTCTCTCTGGCCGCGCACCCTGTAATTTTGCAGTGGTTGAAAAACTGCTGATGCGCGGGGTGGTCGGGTTGCATTTCCCTCGTGGTCGCTGCTCACACCGGCAAACTCCACGCATGTTATAATATTTGAAACGTTTATCCCTGATGAGTATTTCACATTTGCTGTAGCAAACTAAGTTGCCTTTTAGGTAGCCATGAAGGCCATTAGAGCCGGTGCTTGTGCCTCACTGCAGCACAACCGGTACCCTTGGGTGAAGTGGGAAACCTAGAGCCAGGTGAACTCGAACTCTTCACCTCCAGGACTACAGTCGAACATCTTACCTGCCAGGTTACACCCAGGCTGTTATTTTTTCGTACATTTGACATGTACTTGTGTCACATTAGAAACTGCAAACAATAAACTAGATTCAGAAGAGACACTGCACATAGGCCCAAATAAATTACTAGGACCTATTACTGTATGTTCTGTAACTCCTGAAGGTGTGGGACCTGCGGTTCGCCAGCGCCCCAGTGCGGCAGTTCGACGGCCACCAGCGCGGGGTCCAGAAGCTGGACTGGTGTGTCCAGGACCCTGACATCGTTTGCTCCGCTGCTAAAGACAACAGGTACCTACCTACCCTCATCTCTGCTCGGTCGTAGTTCTGTTTGTGCGAGAGACAGTGCATGTATAGATGGTGTGGTATGGTGTGATGTGCTCATGAGATGTTAATTTCATCGTCTGGTGTACAACAGCACTGGGGTAGGAATACGAGAATGGACAACCCGGCTCGTCCCTGTTGCTATTTTGTATTATATTTCAAATTTTCCTGGTGAAGTGGGGTAGAATGTGTCCCCTGGCTGAAAAACACTTGTGTCAGCCACCCTTTCGGGTTGAGATTCTGTATGAACACAGCTTGATGTGATGATAGGAGTCTTACTGTAAGGTAGGCTTCCGTGAGGTGTCTTGGTAGAATATCTATATATTAATACGCTTGTAACTATCTGTGTC
>VOMN01128723.1:0-11457 GCA_014899125.1 Orchestia grillus | reverse complement strand
TGTACCATGCTTTGTATGTGAATGAGATAGGAATAAACGATTTTTCTTTCTTTCTAATTATCATTTCAGTCTTTTTGAGTTAAACAAGTGTCTTACCTCTCTGAAAGACACTTCCCTAGGTATAAATAAAATTCACAATAAATACTTGCCACACTTAGTCAATAACTATGAACTTTAAGTGTTGAGCCTCATTAATAATAGTTTTCTTATAAGTACGATCCCAAAACCATGGAAACTAACTGTATTTATCCCTAGGCCAATATCCAATAAACGGTTGACATCAACCGAGTACTACCGCCACATCTCCTTGATATCATGCGTACTGAAGCTGGAGGAACGAATGATATCACAAAGCCTCACTCTCTTTCTGGAGTAGAATTGAGTCTTGAGGAAATGTGAAGGTTATTTTAGATAGTACCTGTCAGCTGTTGACCGGATTACCATATTAGAAGCAGCCACACGCTCTGCACTTGCAAGTAAAACAGTATTGTTGTGTCTCTGTGTTGACTTCAGTAATCCGTTTGATAGCATTTAGCCGACAGCTTTTCTAGCATATAAACTGAGCCAGTGTGGAGTTCGAGGTATGATGCTGCATTGGTTGTATTCATACTTCCTTGATCGCCGTTTTGAGGTCCTCTATAAAGGTGAATACTCGTCTGTGAGAAAAACTAGCAGTGGAGGAACAACACACAGGATCCAACTGCAGCTGGCTTCACTTCTCAGGAGGACTAAGCAGTGGGGATTTAAGATAAATCTAAAAAAAACTAAAACTATGTATTTTGCAAATAAAAGGATAACACCAATCCCACTGATGCTAGCTAAACAATCGATTGGATATGTTCAAAGATTCAAATACCTGGCTCGCTATTGCGCTAAATGTTCCCCTTCTCCATAGGAACCTCAAACTGATTTCCTTGGAACAATCGTGCATCCCTATCATTAATCTTTTTCTATAAATCTCGCATAGAGACAGAAACTCTGATCAAGAACTACTACTTTATCCATACAAGACATTAATACTCAGCCGACTAGACTATGCTGCTCTTTCTAATCTCTTCAAATTAAACCCGATTCAAAATCATCGCCTCCGCATAGCCACAGGATGTGGAAAGACTACACCTGTCATCTCTTTGGAGATTGAAATACACTTTCCTCCTCCCTTATTACACCGACTGTAAATTATAACTGCAAATCGCTACAAGTGCCTCGACATGTTTCTGTTACAGACTCAGTTCGTGAACAGGAAGAGCCACATAATCGGCCCTCTCAATTACCTTCTTTTGTTACCGTCGCAAAATCTCTATTTACCAATTTCATCCTACCTATTCCTATTTGCAATACACCATCTCTAATTTCCCCCTTTGCCCCTTGGTTTAATGATGAAGAACATGTTCTGACTAATTTTCTGCCTTCATCAACATAAAATATCCCACCTTCTTTAGCCTTCCAGCATTCCATGACATGATAGAAACAAAATACTGCAGCTATATTCCCATTTTCACAAATAGGTCTCTTATGACTGAACCCCCTCGTTAAGCGTCTGCTGCAGCGGTGGCTCCCTCAAAAAGAGATTTTTCTAAAGTGTAAGCTTCGCCCTTCCATCCAAATAATAGAATATGAGCACTTCGCCATTAGAGAGGCCTTAACCTAGGTTATCCAAATCTTTGAAACATTTAGCTTAAAAAATTTCGATACCCACAGATTTATTAAGCTTTTTATCCTTAATCAGCAACACTAAAGCGAAAAACAATATCCGTCTTGTCTATAGCATCCAGGATAAATTAACTGACCTTGTATCTACCCATCATATTAAATTGCAATTTTTCCCATGTCACAAAGGTATACCGGAATAAAGCTGCTGACCAGCAGCTAAGGAGGTCCACTCGCGTCGGAACCGCTATTCTCACGCCTTTTTCTAGGGAGGAAATTGTAAGTGGGATCACATGGTTGAACAATACCAGGATGACTGGGAAGGGGTTCTCCCTCACACAAATTAAAAATAAAACGGGGAGATGGCCCTGGACTACCTCCGTGGCCCGACTGCGCGCTAGAGATGCAGGTGTAAAGTCACACTTGTATAACTTTAATTTAGCTGATCAACCTTACTGTGAATGTGGTCCTGTAAAAATAAGTGAACACCTTGTGTTCAACTGTCCTAATTATGCTGGAGAACGATCTAACCTCACTAATAAATTGATGTTGTCAAGTGTTCCAATCACAGTTTTGAGAAGGTCCCTCTTCAGAACAAACTCAAAACAAAATTACTGAAGCACTTGCAGAACTTTTATAACCCTCAACAAACTTAAAAATCTAAAATTCGTTTAAGCTGAGCACCTACTTATTCTGATAACTCCCTTATTGTTACTCAATCCTTGTCCTCAATCAACACCGTTTCATACTTTCCTGACGTCCATATTGTATTGTAATTACCGTCCGTAAGCTCATGGAGACGAAATATCGCCAAGTGCACCACGCTGCTGCCCGTTGGGGCTCGACGTGAGTCTGGCGCTCGACCGGAAATGGGTTGGCAGCTGATACCCCAAGGGCTCGGTTGTTTTCTGAATTTATACGTGACCAATCTTTTGTCCCAACAGCATTTAAAATTGCAGAAGTGACTGAAATAAAATTTATATATAAAACTCTGCGTTTCCTATTATTGATATTACTTTTAGCTTACAGATCTGGTCTTGCACAGCTAAGAAACTGTTTGTAACGTAGTGCTACACGGACCTGTTTTCTATGCTACACTAATTTCAGAAAAGAAGAAGACTGAATACTTCTCAAGTTTCACCGTTCCCTTCAACCACTTTTTACTGGATCTTGGGCGCTAATGCGTGCGTGGGCGGTGCACCGTATCTTAAGAAAGTAAATTTACTGGATTTTCAGCTTTTAAGATAGTTTAATAATCAAGGACTCTAATTCACTTGGATAACTTCAAGTTTAATTTGGGGAAATCACAGTTTGTGCGAGTCCTAAGCTTCAATGTATGTCATGAAATTACTATGCTTAAAAAATGTTCCATGTCCGTGCCATGCCGTGATGGTGAGGACATGCCATGAGGACTTACAGAGTGAGGACAACAAGACAGCAAGTATGGTGCCAATACTGAGTACCGACGGCGTTCAACAGCTGCAACATCGAGGGCTCCGGGCGAGACGGCGGAGGGACTTGTACGCACCTGTTGGCCCACGCAATCTCTGCTGTTGTGGGGAACCAATAACTGCTGTGTGACCTTAGTGCTTTGAACGTTCCTCAGCCACGCTTTTCTAATACAGTGTCATTAAGTTAATTTGACTGTCGCCAAGTTATGCACCCACAGCACGTGGACTGCAACACTACCAACAGTTCTGGAACGTGAAGGAGGATTTTATATGCTAACATTAGGGACTTCCGTGCTGATCTGGATAAGCTGGTTATCACTGGGTTGGTCTTTGAAGTCCTCCTTCTTTGGGAGACCATGGTCTCTTATGGAATTTTTAAACTTGTGGGGCCCCAGCTAAACCTGACGGATTCGTTTTCTGGCACAAGGCCCATGGCTCTGTATATCAGGAAAGTTTAGCGTGCGTTCAGATGGAACCAGTCGGAATGCAACTGTTTTTGAGTTTATGGTCATGAAAATCTGGAGTAGTCAGAACAATTTTTACGTCTTAGCTTTTAACCGCAATCGGTGTTAGGATGGCTCGCTCTGTGAGGATTGTCTGGAGTCTCTGGCTCGTGCTCAATTGAAAGATCCTGAAATAGCCTTTGCGTTTTTGATGTTGTTATTACTTACAATGCTGGTTGGTTAGAGTCGATTTCTCCTGCTGCCTTACATGAGTGCGATGCTTCGGATTTTTGTTACTGACAGTGTATTCTCAGCTGATGACGTGTCCAACTTTCACTACCGGTAACCGACTTAACATTGTTCTCACGGATGTACATACTTGTGGTTGTTGATGTGGCAGTCTGTGCTCCGCTTGGTACTTCTTATCACTGTGTTATCGATAGTAAATTTTTGAACAAATTGTTCCCTTTGTAAGTATTCGATGAATGGTTCTTCTAAAGAGTCGCACAAACTGGATTAGGGCACGTAATGACGTTCAGTTTCTCTTGGGTTGATATTCTGCAATCACAGAGTCCCCTGATAACTTCCTTATTCTCATTTTCCTTATTCTACGCTCATCTATTCCTGATGTTTTATGGATGTCTGTTCCTGTTGTTCCTCTACGTGGGTCCAGCGACAAGCCTTGGTTTAACCATAACTACCGTGTGGCTTATGATACCAACTAAACGGCATATCGAATATAATATGGAGCTCGAACCCCGGCCTGTTGGAAGGTTTATGTGCTGGCCTGGGTGGCAGCTCAACCAGCTTTTAAGCTGTAGCAAACGAGTTACGTAACCAGCGGCTCCAGGATGCCCTAGGAATACATCCCACCACTGGTGAGAGGTACTGAAGAGTTCACTTTTTGGAGCTAGGCCTTTATCACCCGCTTTTGAGGGTACTAGTAGAGGTTTGGTTTCTGACCCGAAAGAAAAAGCGACCTTGTTGGGCATAACCTTCGACTGTGGGAAAAAATTTGTCGCTATTTTTTCGATAACTTGAGTGGTGCTCGCTGTCTTTCCTTTTCTATGTTGTTCGAAAGCTGCCTTTGAATTTTGACTCGTAGGCTGGTGCGGATCTTTTGTGTGCTTTGCCTTCGAATTTCCAAGAAATTGTCGGACTGTCTTTCTCCCAAGCTCAGAGCTATTTTCAGGCAATTTATTCTCGTGGGCTCAGTGTCCGAGTTTCTGGCCTTTGCGAATATTTAAACTATTCCCAAGGTGCCTCATTTTCCAGTTTGAGAAAACTATTACCCAGTATCTATTACACCAGTACTGCCGAAGGCGTTTAAGTATTTGGTTGTATACAGGTTATTCCGATCGATATTGTAAGCTGAGGAATGCATTCCACGGCTCGCTCTACTCATGTAGGGTGTAAACGGTAAATAATTTCTATTTTAAATTAATTTTCTAATTTTCAGATAGTATCTGGGACTAAAATATTAGTTAAACTTTATCTCACAATAAATTCCTATTGCAGAAGATGGGGAAATAGACCCAACCACGCTTTCGAAAGCCATTAGGATGGAGAGAAGCTCATCGTTATCGAACTATTCGAAGAGACTTCGGGAAGTTCTTCCCTGCTTTTGAGGATGAGAAGGAGCGGCTTGATGTGATCATAGATCGCAATACACAAGGATAAATTTTCCGGATCCAACGGTAGTTCTCCTGTCTTGGGAACTCAAAATCAGGCCTCCGTCAAGGTGTTTGCAGATGAAGCAAGCGATTGTAAATTCATGCGCCTCATTTTATCAAAAAAGTAATCAAAATCATCATTGCTGCGTGTACAAAAATCCTGGAGACCATCATTTCACCCGGGATCAAGACGAACAACGAGTGAAAGCAAAATATGTTCGTACAAGACTGAGCACCCGCACACGAGACCAGTGCCATGTAGAACTGCCCAACGAAAAATTACCACAGTTTGTACCCAAAGATGTTTGGCCGGCCAGCTCACTACATTTGCATCTTTGAGAATATTAGCTGTGGGGTAAAGTTTAAAGAGTGTCTAGTGAAAGAGTATCCCACGAACGACACTGCTCAATCGCTGAAATCAGCCATCAAGCGAGAATTTCGATCACTTAGCTAGACCATGCAGTCAATGCCTGTCGTTCAGTCAACACTCTTATCCAGCTGGTCATCAATGCTAGGGGCACACTTATATAGAGTGAATTACTTTTAAATCTATAAACTAATAAACTCATTCAGAATATTTTTTGCATTTGCTACATTCCTCACGGCGATGAGGATTTGATTGGTAGTTCATTTGGGCACAATTTGCCGTTTATTTTTTTAATTTTACTGTTTCAGAAGGATATGGGTGAACCAAAGCGCTACTCTCTGTGATACATTTCTTCAGAGAGCGATAGCTGCGCTACGTGAGGATGGAGTATTTCAACTTAATTTTAGAGCTGCTTTTGAACGAGTGAATCACTGAGAGCTCTGCTTAAGTTGAAATACTTTATTGTAGGTGGGAGGATGTCTTTTGTTTAGAGTTCCTCTCGTACCGTTATGGGAGGGTTGTACTTTGTACATACATATATGACGAGGGCAGCGATTGGACTCTTGTCTTATGGGGTGTGCTGGGCTCTTTCTCGTCAGCACTATACAAGTGATATATTAGCTCTCGTCGGAAACATGCTCTTTGCATATTCTCATGACTTAATTCTTGTGGCTATCGTTCGTGGTCCCGTTGATAGACCAGTAGCGGTGGCGTCTATACAACAGGAACCTAGCGAGAAATAACGAGTGCTATACTCGCCGGAATATGATGTTGAGGCCAAGTTAGACTACATAGGGTCAAACATTAGTTAATTGTTCTAATTTGGATATTTCTGGGGTGACGTTTGACGCCAAGTTAACCTTTGATTTGCATATTTGTGGGATTGTTTCTTACGTATCTTTGAGATTTAGTATTTTGCGATTGTTTAACGGTTATTTTAGTGACCCTGAATTATTCTGCGATGTTACTACGCATTCTATGTTTCCTATGCTTTAATATTGCTCACCTGTGTTGGGCTCTGCGGCCGACTGTCACTTGAGGCTTGGTGGTGCCGATGCTCGAATTTGTTCTGAGGGGTCGCTCCCAACCTAGGACACCGACACCAGACTACAAGTCTATGTTTTTGATGAGATTTTAGGATCGCAGAGCATTACTTATTTGATTGGCTTCCATCTTGCTTAGGGTTTGCTATGAACGCTTGCGCTGCCGTTGTTGGGCACAAATTTAAGCTGGCAGTGGTGAGGGACAGGACAACTCAATTAGGTCGTCGACTTCAATTGTTGCTCGGTCTGTGAAATAGTGGAACTCGGAACTCTGTTCTCCCTGAGTGCTTGTGTGTGAGAACTTAACTTTTAGGCCAGCAGTTACTCACTGTCGCGTTGAGGGTGATTCTCTCGTTATTCTCACGCTTTTCCTGTTTCCTTTCTTATTTTTCGATTCCCACTCGGCTTGAGTGCCGGCAGGGTTGCGGTAGGATCTGAGGAACCTTTCCCTCCCCCTGTGGCTGGTATCATTGATGTTTGATGATGACTATAATAATAATAAATTCGTAATGTGACTGTGTACTTTTACTGAAAGTTAAACTCATTCAGTTTATTTCAAACAAGCGACGATGGCAATGTTTAAAGACTAAATTCGAAATATTTAGGTTTAGATTGATGCTAAGTTGTCATTTTCAGCATTGCATCAAATTGCTTTTCATATTTATATCACATGTGCTCTGTGATAATAAGTATTGGTTGATTAAAATATAAGTGCGCAGAAATCTTCCACGCATTTTATATTTTTTACGGAGATGAGTGACTGTAGAGCGCGCTTTTCGAAATCATTGCGGCAGTACAATGAATGTCTTACTATAGAGACCTTAATCTAACGCTCACCATTGCCGAATGCCACGATCTGCACGTTGATCTCCACAGGGATTGAGCATTTGTAAAACTTAGATGAAACACTAAAAAGTCCAGATATGTGATGTAAGAATACACAGTACATCATTATAATGAATTTATATATGTTGAAATAGCCTCTGTTTAATAATACAGTAATAAGAAATTATTACAGTGGCCTGATTGAAACATCTGGTCTCTCAGACAAACTTCAATTCTACTTCAGGATGAAAATAAATGCATCAAATATAATAGTATAACAATACACGTAACAACTTTCTTGTTTTGAGTCACTAACTCTGAAGGAGAATTTATTTTATGTACACGACTGCTGTGAGATCATAGCATTTTCATTTCGCTTCTAGTGACGATATTTCCACAGTTGAACATAATTCCATAACTATCGTTCGTCATGGTATTATGAGAGAAGGTGAATATTTTGAATCATGGGGAAAGGCTTAGGAGACTTAACTAGATAGCGCACAAAATTGAACCTTTAAATAAACTCGTGAGGCCTGACAACGAAGGTATAAGAGACTGAAGGTATCAGCATCACATGCCTGGCTTTGAATTTTATAGGTACATTATCTACTGTTTCTTACCATAGGCGTTTGCCTATTTAGCAGTCATATTTGTTCTTTAATTGTATACGACTCATTTTAGAGTCTTGATCCGAATTCATTTGCATCAACCACATAAATTTCACAAACTTTATTCATAGGTTGGGAATCCTTACTTGCGTTATTTCCAGGCGTTCGAGTTTCACGAATAAGACATTCCGAGGTAAAGCATACTATCGTAACGGGAAATTTATGTAGTGATAATTGTCACAAACAAAAAGTTATGTGACGCCTTTCAAGTAAATTCACTGTCCTGGACACTGGTTTTGAGAACTCGTCATGATCGAGTGCTGTCTGAAATTAAAGCACCAAGTATCATCAATCTGCATTCACTATTATTTCCTTCAAGTGAAAACGACTTATATTCTACAGATATCAAGCACGATCAAACGAATCCTATGAAAATGCAGAATTCCTAAAATATGCTTCATTTCTACAGTTCATCTACATATAAGGGAGCTATGAATACTGAAAGATAAAAATTATGTAATATTTCTGTAATAATTATATAAGTGAGTTGAAGATGCTACGCGTATGATAATATAGATATTATGTCACATTTGCATTATCTACGTAATAATAATTGGCCTAAGAATGTCATGCAAAAATTGTGAGACGATGATCTCTCGTGTACAACTCGACATTCTAGTCAGTCCTCCGCACCATTCTGTTGATGTCCGATTTCACGTCTTTGAAAAAGTCCTTGAATCCGTAATTTTCCATGCTGCGATCTCGAGCCTAAAGATTCGTACAAATTTGTAGCAACACGTCAACGTATTAGTATACATTTTTATCAGTAGATAGCAACACGTTATGTTTATTAGAAAATCACGCCAGTGAGGTGTATTAGTATACGTTTTTGTTAATTAGTAATAACACACGTGATGTACACTCGAGTGGGCTCATTGTATTTAAATAATATATTTATGCACATTAGGTGTGTTAGGAGACGTTTTTGTCAATAGAGAGTAACTCACGTGATGTATATTAAAGTTAGTTTACTTATTTTCAAATCACGCATGTGAGGTGTGTCGAAACATGTTTGTGTTAATAGATAGTAACACACACAATGTGTATTAGGGGGAGTTTTATTTACAAGAAATAACACACGTGAGGTGTATTAGTATGCGATTTAGTCAATAGACAGTGACACATTTAAAGCGTATTGGTGTAAATTTTGTCGATAGATGGCAGCGTACGTAATATTCAACAGTGTATCAATGAAAAGGGGAAAATAACTTGGAAAATATATTATTGTTAGAAGTTGAACGAATTTTGTCTCCGAAAAAGAACCGGTTCAAATAATTTTTAAAATGTATGATTGTTGAGAGTTGAACGAATGACAGGCCCGAGTTAAAAACACGCATGGAAAAAAGAAAAACGCAGTTGCCGATGGTACATATGAAAACTTAATAGGAAGTCATTTGAATAATTATAAGAAGAACAACACAATCAAACGTTAGATTTTAGAGTTGATGGTCATAATAATTTATTCCAATGTTACCATACGAAATAAAAGAGGTAAATCAGAAATTATACAATAGAGAATGCAAAATCAATTTAACATAGATTGAAC
This sequence comes from Orchestia grillus, assembly GCA_014899125.1. Lineage (NCBI taxonomy): Eukaryota > Metazoa > Arthropoda > Malacostraca > Amphipoda > Talitridae > Orchestia > Orchestia grillus. The sequence continues at coordinate 1,791 of VOMN01128723.1, read as the reverse complement.
AATAAACACAAAATCAAGAGAGTAATCAATGTAGTCATTTGTAGTAAACGATAAATGCATATATAAAATTAGAATTGCTTAATAACGAACAAAGATGTGTTAATTAGGGTGGTTGTTATGGGTAGAGTAATATAATAAGACAATATATACATCGGTGACCAAACATAGTTGTGAGTTTCAACAGAAGCGTGCATGAGATACGTACGGTTGGGCAGCGACAACGACGAGAAGCATGAAAATTACAAGCAAAGGGTAAGACACTACAACAATGAAGTACACTGAATACTACATCATAAAGAAGCAATCAATTGGCATTTCTACGAGAAATTTAGCCCGTACTCGCTACAGTCTACAAGCATTACCATCTTGAAAAAAAAAGACGGATGCCTAGATGCGTGGGTTCTAAATGCTTTTCACAAAAGCTTGATTACTTACGTATTTCTACAATAATGATAGGAAATAATATACCGAAAAAAGAAGATACTTCTACGTAAAAAAATATTGAAGGTTCTTCAAGTAATAGTTGGCATTATTAAAAACTAGGGAAATATACTTAGAAGGATAGTAGTGCGTAGCATACATCAACGGCCAATAATTCTTACAGTAAAGAAATAAAATTTAACTTTTGCCCAATGATAGCTGCTACCAAGTTCAACACGTTACCCACTTGATTTATGGTGCTTGATTGTTTACATTTGTTAAATTACAGAGATACCATGTAAATGATTGACGAGACTTGCGATTTTCTGCTCGACAATATCATGGATCTTCTGAAACGTGAAGAAATCATATTTTGGACTAAAGTACGCTAAGGAAATGTTAACTAATAACACACTGAAAAAAGTTATTACGCTAAATTTGTAAGACCGCCTTTGCAGCCAAAAATGAAGTTTATTTCAACAAGTTGCTTCCCTTGCGCACACAAAGGAAAGACTTCAGAATCTAGAGCAACACGGCGTTTTAGAGCACAGCGTAACAATGAAATGTAAAGCATTGTTAGGTGCTTGATTGCTGTAGTCTTTCAACGATTCTGCTAAAGGGCTCTAAAAACTCACAGCAAAATTAACTCAGACAATTCATCATTGAAAATGCTCAAAAGTTGTATTATATACCGAACATCTGCCGAGTTGGACGACTGTTACAGTGAGCAGGGATGTGTAGGAGAATTCTGCATAGAAGCACAAAACAAGAGATGGTTTTAGGACTAAGCCCAGCTACTGCTCTATACCTTTTGTTCTCGGCAACCGACGTTCGAGCGAGAGCACGTGAAAATAGATTTCCCCTCTTGCAAATATGCGAAATAGATGAATAATGTTATTATTTTCCATGTGAGAAAGCATGAGCTCAATTAAATTTTAAAAAACTGAACACTCATGGTAGTTCGGATTGATAACTGTTTTTTCAATGTGTGTAGCTATTTCATCCGTTCAAAATTATTTTCAGCCAATGACGTTGTTGATTCCATGAATGATGAATCAATCCCCATTGTTGAAATTAAGTCTTGTATTGTTCTGATGAAGACAAAGGCGTAACATGCTAGTATGACGGATTACTGGTGACTAGATATCGATATCGTCTGCGCACGCATTTCAAGTTATTCTCCAATATGAAATGAAGTTGTTCATTTAAACGTAGCGGAGACATTTAAAATATCACTGTGTAATCCTGATTTTACCTTAACGTATTTAGTGAATCGTTTTCTGCATTTTTAAACTGTCTTAGGCTCAAGCAACCATCTCGAACTTGAGCAATTGTACAGGGTGACACAAAAAAGAGGGAGGAAATTAAACG
>VOMN01128722.1:0-14777 GCA_014899125.1 Orchestia grillus | reverse complement strand
GCAGCACCATAAGCAAAGTGCATGGCTGCCATTTGTGCGTTTCTTAAGCGGTTTATGCCGCCAGCGCCGCGTCACAATAGAGAATGAACTCCAACAAATGGGCAAGCGAGAAGTTACCTTGCTCTGTGATCTACAGCAATCTAGAACTTACAACTTTAAACGTCTTCAGTAAATATCTCAAAGACCAAACTTTTCAGCAAAGCTTCGTAGAGGCGAAAGTGTTTGGTTTGCCACTATCTGGTGGGTGGGAAATTTTGTACCTCTTTTTCCGTAACACCTTGTGCTTTTCTCTGTGCAACTGAGCCTTGCATATTTACCGAGGTGCTTATAATAATATTACCATTGTAGAAAATAATAAAATTCTTACTTTATCAGCTAAGATGATGTTTTTATTGACTTTGAAGATATTTACCGATGTTGAAGTAAAGTTTCTGAATAAAATTCACAGAATCCCGATGACACTCACGATGTATGGCGGCAAATTAGATGTACATGTTTTGATTCTCAGACTTATTTTCCATTACCTTCACTCACAACTTGGTTATCATAAGAAGCTTTTCTAGCACTGTCGTAAATAAGACGTACTAGTCAAATAAAAGCTACGTTGAAGTACAGAATGCATATGTAGATGCCATGGGAATATTTCTTGGGTCACGCCAGTCATTACTTGTTTACCTCTAGTCGTAGATTTGATTTAGCATTAGTTTTGCAGCCCATTTTCGTAGATGGAAATTTTTTACATGAAGAGTATCATTGCACAGATGATGTTGAACTTTCCGTAGATATGAGTACCTAAACAACTGCAAATGCGAATCCTGGGTTCTGCCAGTAGTTTTCTAGTGATTTTTTTCATCATCTGAAAGGTTAAATGGTAAGCAACACTTGCAATGATGGTACTAATTGTAGTTTGGATGATGACGTTTACGTCATAACAGAAATATTACTCTGAGATCATTTCTGTTACTTTTAGTGAATTAGGTAGCTAAATCTTAGATTCTGTTCAAATCCTTAAAATAAGGGCAGTTATTTTCACTCATCACTATGGGTAAAAATGTTGATCTGCATGATGCGAAAATTACAGTAATATGAACACCCAAGCCATTATATGAGCAATTTCAGAAAAAAATACAAATTTTTCATGTATGTAGACCACTCTTGACTTCCCACCCTTCAATACAAACTCGCTTCTGGAGTCTGGAGGATTTTATGCCCTTATGGAACCTAAAGTAGTCCTCGACAAAACAGCATAGCTGCCATCGAGTCCTCCGAAAACATTTGTCCTCCTCACTCTGTCCAGTCGGAGAGCGGATTTCCTTTTAACAAAACCAGAACATTTTATGTAGGAACGTGGCCCTCCTGCCCCAAACACTGCACATCTGAAGAGACAAATGCCGATACTCCAACTGAGACGGCCCGACTGCTGTGTCACTTGAGAGTGAGACGCTACTTAGATGTCAGTCTTCAAAGGAATCTCTATATGGTTTAAAGGAAATGAGCCAATGATTTGAATATCACTCAAAGCACGAATGATCAGTTTTGTCATTTTTTCTTGTCTTTGTTCTTGTACATCGACCTGCTTTAGATAGAATTTGCTTACGTATGTAGTCCGTTGTGTAAGGAAGAATGCGCGAGTGACTCGACTTGAATTTCAAGTTGACTCGTTAGCGGCTGGGACAAATGAATGCAGAAATACAATTCGAGCAGTTCCAAGTAACCGGAGATCCGTTCTTTGCACACCAAGAAAAACGTCTTTGCTGAAACCACTTCACGTCGGAAATCGTCCGAATTTTGCCAAGGTAGAGAAAACTGCAAGATTTAAGGACGGTGTACTATGGTCAAACGAAACAAAGATTGAGTTATTTGAGCGGAACATTTGACTCTATATCGGATAATTTTTTGTATCCATTGTATACATGAATATACTTTTAACTCAGTACTCCGCCTGTCTATTCTACTGTAGTCATTCTAACCACACTGGGAAGTTGATGAGTTTTCCATTTGAACAAATCCATTCGAGGAGTCTGAGAGTTAGAAATTCCATTCACCAAATTATACAGAAGTTTAAATTGAGAACCTTCTTCTATCTCCGCAGCTGCTTCCGAGTGAAGCAGCAGCAACGTTCTCTAATATGTAATCACTTCTTTGATCTAACTTTTGGCGAGTAGTTCATTCTGTATTTATTGCAGCGAGAAGCCAAGCCTTGGCGTCTGCTAAATGAGACGCATGCTGTTCCAGAACACCACTTGGACAGTTAATGAGTCGTAACTCTGTGTCGGACGCTGAGAAATATTTCTCTTGGGCAAAAGCACGGATTGTGTGGGTTAATTTTGCGCTAACGTTGATATTCAGTTTGAAGTATTGCTCTAGTTCACAAAAGCCGATTTTATTGCGCAAATCTACGTAATTGTATCAGACAGATTGAGTTTTAAATACGAATGAAGGATGCAAACGAATTTCTAAGAAAGCGAAAAACTACAACAAAATTATTAATCCTATTGAACAAAAAGAATGACTCTAAGCTCCTAATTAATTTCCATATCTCATTAGTACAACGGCACATCATTTTCGTGTTGGTTTTCTTGACACAAATTTGGAAATTAAGGCTGCTAATTATTCTCAAGTCCTCGTAGCATTCCCCACGCCAATCTCCATCTCGACAGCATAGCTGCTCCTCTATATTCCTTCACTGCATCTTCACTTGCCGAACACTTTGAACCTACTTCTTCCCATCAATCTCTCATTCTCTTCTCCTTCCATTGAATTCTCCGCTTCAGTTCGCAGCCCTAATTTGCGGGACCAACTCCTGACTCGGCTCTGATTTACGAGATAAGTACACGAGGGATGGCGGTCCCTAGATCAACGATGGCGCGACAATGATGTTTCCGTTTACTAACTTCGAAGAGCGTATCTCTTACGACAAGCTCACACTGAATGCCTGTTTTTATCACAGATAATAATTATTCGATTATTGTCATCCGTATTTTAGAGGTTCCGTGACATCATTCATGTATGCAAGAGGGTCATCTCTCCACGTTTGTCATTTAGAAACATTTAGAAACATTTATTTACCACTAGTAATTTACATCTCATTCGCATCATTCAAAGTAAGGATTACAGTGACTTTGCCGGAATTCTTCGTGTACTTGAGTCATGATTGGCAAATCTGTATAATAGTATCTGTGATTTCAATTCTTTAATTCACAAACCCTAATCTTGATGTCAAGTTAAATTCTTATCCAACCTGTTTTTATAATGCTAATCATTCAGAGTATTAGCTCTGGCATAATGGTTCGAAAGTGTATCTAAGTGTTATTCTGAAAATATTCTATGAACTGCATATTCATAACGTTATTCCAGTATAACTCTCTATCTGTGAAGGTACAATAATATGCTACATTCAAAAATTACTTACTTTAACAATCATGATAAAAATATTTCTTGACCCGTTTATTTCCATAAATGTCGTCAGCCCGGTCCTTTAGAACAGTTTTCATTAGATTTTTCCCTTTTTCTGACGTTGCTCAGTTTTTGCAATTGTTGATACTATGCAATGATATGTTGTTGAGCGATCTAAAATAATTACTAAGAAGATGCAACATATGTGCTGTTGACAGCGAGATCTAGCTTCTAAAACTTCCTACAAAATTCCGTGGTTTGGTCGGCCGTGTGTAATTGTGAGTTATCATGCAGCAACAAAACTTTTTCCGACACAAAGTTTTGATGATGGGACGAATTACTGATTGGGTTAAGCCGTCAAATTCATGCTAACCTCAATCTTCTAGGATTTTTCGATCGCAGGATATGATCCAATGCACTTTCTACTTCCTTGTTCACACCGTTGGTAGTAAACTTGCGTTTATGTTGAAAATCGGCAAATAAAAACTTCAACGGCGAGCCTGCGCAAATTATTCGAGTAATAATCCTACCGATACGTCTTGATTGAAGAGAGAATAATAATTTCCCGGTCGATAAATTGCACCATCTAATTCATGAGGCCTCCTTTACGATCAAGTACTTTCTCAATGGAAGCGTCGCTGGCAGGTCAATGTTTTCCACCGTATGAACTAACTTTGAACATCGATAGCTCAACAACCAAGTAAGTTAAGGGTCGTTCGCCCGCAGAGTGCTTACGGTAATTTCCCCCTTATTTATTTCACTCCAGCTGGCAGGTCGATGTTTTCAACCGTATGAACTAACTTTGAACACCTATAGCTCAACTACCAAGTAAATTAAGGGTCGTTCGCCCGCAGAGTGTTTACGGTAATTTCCCCCTCATTTATTTCACTCGAGCGCATAGACATTCTCAAAGCTTCCGTGGTGGGGTCCAAGAAGAACAGATTCAGATCCTCTGTTTCCCCAGAACTTCATGTAGGCCTGACGCCTCCATTTCCGAGGGCAAATACGCCTTCAGAGGGCTCCATTTTTTTGGACACTTGACCCCAACATTTTCTGATGTTCTCCTGCGGGACTTTAAGCAGCGACAGATGGCCGGCCTCGCTGGTCGGTTTGCTGAATGTGTTCCGCTCTGACTGCCGACCAAGACACAGCTCTCAGAATTTGAACCTAAATCGAATCTCTATTTTGAATTCATTTCCAACGTCGTGTTTGTAAATCGTCAAGCATTTTTACTATGAAATCTTGCTCTCATGATATATGTATTTGAAAAACTTGAGTTCACGTGATTTAACGTAACAGTTTCGTTTCATCATGAAAAGGCTATTTTTCATTCCCTGGTTCAATTCAACGAAAACTTGATCCAATTTTGTTGCTGTTTTTCCACGAATCCCATATATTCTCCAGCATGAGCTTTTGAAACGCATCTCAAAACAAAAACTCGTAACAACCCTTTCATTGTTTCCTTCCTTCCTGCTTGTAATTTAAAATAGCCTAGCGGGATTTTAGGTCGGCATCTCAAACAGTTGTGTTTCTTTTCCAGCGATGGAAGGTCAAACTCGGAGTTTTGGTCTCAGCGTGAATAATTTGTTGGCCTCAGATTTGAATATTTGATTTCAGGAGAAAGAACAGTCGATCTTTGGAAACTTTACGTGTGGGGACATAAAGTTTATGCATTTAGGTTGAACGGAATAAATTTTAATCTCAACTCTCGAATTATCATTGTTTGCAGTTATTTTTATTATGAGTCCATAATAAATTCGATTATTAAATTATTTTGTGTTTTAGTCGTACGTTTGAGGGCTAGTAGTGCCCATTTTTAACTGTTAGGAATGACTCAAGTTAAGTTCTGAGGTAATCTTGAGTTTTTAGAACGTGTTGGCTCTCCTTAACCTAATGATATTGTCTGTCACACTGCTCCTCTTTTCAAATGAGGTCATATTTTCGCATCGCGTATTTTATGAGCGTTCTAGCGCTTTAAAATAAGCAGTCCTCATCATACACTGCAGAGTGATCAAGAATACAAGAAGATTAAGCTCTAGGAGCTGCAGCCAGAAAGGCATGTTCACTCCTGTTCATGCATTGACTCAACATTATCATTGCATTGATGATTTATCCTGGGGTCCAACTCAACGCGAAGTGATACTGAGGAAATTTATGAAGCTAATTTATAGGCGGCTGTGTTTCGTGACGTTAGCAACAGTATACTGAAATAGGCGCGTCGACAAAACCCTTATTTTCTGTGAGGATGAATGACGAAGACGATTACGACTTAAGATCAAGCGTAGAATAAGGCCACAGAAGTGACGAATGAATTTGGCTTTAGATCAATCGGCTCACAGTTTGTAGGGGTATTCGTTTTCGTATTTCCTGGTAATTCGGAATAGTTTTGAATGACATTTTAAGAAGAGAATGTCTGTTTAAGATCCCTTTTACGAGACCATGATTGTTTAAAGGCCGTTGTGCGAGTTCAACCATACTTGTATGACATTCAGAATATCATGGATTTCAAAAGGTATATCTTCGTAAATTTTTGAACAAATATTGCGCAGAATTTTTTTGTTTCAGATCTGATCTATCTGCTCGTATAGTCGCCCTTGACTAAAGCATTGACAGCAACCCTAGAAAATTACATACCCGAACTACTGATAATTTCTAAAACTCTCAGGGTAAAACTATTTATGCAATAAGAAAAAAGCTTAATTTCTTCTAATATAGCTCAAGGCAAGAATGTTTCGTCATGAGCAGGCGCCTTCAACTGAATTTATAACTTTACAAGAAACTCGACGACGGCTCCGATATGAGTTTTGGATTGTAAAGCTTCCCCCACACGAGCGAACTTTGAAGCGATCCAATGGTGAAGGATCACCATGGAATTTGAATCCTGCATTGGAAAAAATTTACATCCAGCACCGAGAAGAAGTCGTCCTCCGCTCTCCGGCAAACCCTTTTTTTTTAAAGTCGCTTCGGTCTTCGCTGTGCTCGAGTCACGGAAGCGTGGTGGTATTTTTAAAATTATTCCCAGGATTTTTGAGGCACAGTATAGAGGAAAAACTGGTTTCCAGGAATTATAGTGGCAGATAAAGCAACTTCATTGAATTCTAAACGCTGTCAATTCGTGAAGGAAGAAATTCCCCAAAAACGAGAGGGTCAGTGATGGCTTTGACCATTCATTCCCTTCCCTCGAAGATGATCGTTGTTTATTTTACGAGAAAGTTTGCATTGTTTCAAGCGATTTCAAGCCTATTTTATACGTAATGTATGTTTTTCGTAATATTCAGTTAAGCCTACACGCATTTAATGAGTAATTGCAAACTCGCGTATCGCATAAAACTCAGTGCCATACTTTTGCATTAGAAAAAAGGTCTCTTAAAATCCATGTACATTTGAAACGAGACACGCGTGTGTAGAATTTATGGGTTGTAATAGAGGTTTTCTACTTAACTGAATTCGCTATAAAACCAGTAAATAATTTTTTTATTCGCTAATGAAAATTTATTGTTGACAAAAAAGGTGTCCCATAAATAGTACTTACATTGACAATTTTATCACCATTCTATCGGAATATAGGAAGCTCATTTACTCGATGCAACTAATTCCAGAATGAGAATGAGATGAGTTATTTTTTTATTCGAGAACAATTTTAAAATCATTAAAAATACTTAATTCGAAACAATTGTGAGAATTTATTCTCCCTAAAAATAATACAGCATAAGGTATACAGTTAATTCTGAGAATATTACATTAGATTTATTAATTTCTCGTATAGAATATGCATAAATCATGGTTCGATTTTTTCCCAAAAGAATCGAACTAAATTTACGCTGGTCAATTGCGGAGAGTGATGATGTGGAAGTCTTATCCATGGTCAAAGTTTTTTTTGCTTGGTCGTTTTCAATGATCTGAAAATTCGTTTTTCTGTAACCTACTTATAATATATATTTAAACATCTATAACATAAAATAATTTCAATGTATCTGTAATATCTGAATTATAAACAATTTTGGCCTGTCAAGTGCAGATGTTTCGCCGTCGGATAGTTCACTAGCGACGGGATGGCTCAAAAATCGAACTAGTGCTCGCTAGCAGTTCTGATCTGTAGTACGTACGGGCACAGCAGAGGTGAGAACCTTTTCTTATCTCGTACGATGGGAAGTCACTGTACGACAGACATTAAAATGTCATTCAAAACGCATCGTGAACTTTACATCAATGACGATTCTTTGGAGGTGAATTGAAGATTTTCAAGCAAATGCCCCTGTTGGGTTACATGGAACCAATAACTGGACGTTGTCCAAGCGGATTTTTAAAAATCTTTGGTCCATTTTGTCAACATGGAGATTAGGAAACCCTCCTTTTTTTCGGTCCGAGTTCAGTTCCCTGACAGAATCTTCAGGACCGGCGTTAAAAAAACTATGTTTCTTGAGGTAAAAGAGAATTGCCAATCTGTCCCTTCGCTGCTGCACCAACCCAACATGTCCTCTTGTCACTAAGTCAGGTCGACGTTATTTCTAAAAAGTTCTCGCCAAATGCCCGAGAAGGAAGCTCATGGAGTAGTTTTTGAAGAACACACCTGACGAAACGAAGATGGGTCCTAACAGTCCTGGTACTGTACAGTGACTTTGTTGTTCCAGGTAAAGTCACTTAACGTTCATCTTGTATCCAATATACATACGTTATCAGGTATTGTTTTGTTGGAAATCTACTCCTTTCCTCTTGGCAATCACCGGCCTTCATTGTAAGATTTTTTAGTGTAAATTTGACAGCTAATTACCGTAAATATACGAATTAATGGTGAGATTTTGTAGAAAAATATTACCGTAAACAATACTTTGAAGTCTTACCAAACACAATGCGGAGCGGTTTGACATGGGTGTTCTTACTTGGCTGCTGTTTCGTCCACATCATTACGAAAAAAACAGGATTCCATAAACAATGTTTATGTGTTTTTATGAACAACCCATTGTTCATCTCCTGTGACAAGTATTTTTAACAATACGTTGCTCCATTCCTGTTCAGAAGCATATAAAAAATCTAACACTTGTCAATGGGAAAGTTTGTGAAAACCCAGAAAACCCCAAACATCAACGCGGGACGAGCATTTTGGCATAACTAGGTGTCCTTTAGCTGTACGTCCTTACTCATCTAACTCTTCTGCAAATTCCCTAGTTGTGGTGCTTGATATTTATTTGAATTATATATTCAAAATAATCTCATCCAATTTCGAAGTCATTCCACTGCGAGAGTCATCTCCCAGGCTGAAATCTCCAGTTATAAAATTTGGAAGCCTTCTTCGGATAGGTTGTCCACCCGCAGCATCATTGTCACGCGCTTAGCAAGGGTTTTTCAAGTTTTTGAAGCTGTTTAACCTTCTCTCTAACTAAAAATGTATAACTACTTGCATTTGAAATATTTCGTTAGTTTTTTGATTGCCAATATAGGATTTTTAAAACCACAATTCAGTCAATTAATTTAGCTGCGAAAAAGAACACACTGATTTAAAAATGAAATTCTTACCGTTGATCTACAGTAGTTTGAACGCATCATTGTTTTGTGAGCTGGTATAAGAAAATTAATTAAATTAAAATCGTTTTAAGCATTCCAGACAGCCAGATGATTTCTGCTCCAATCGTAGGTGAAAACTAAATTTTGAGCCTCTTACACTAAAAAAATGAAAGTTTTTTGGATTAGTATTTGAACAAAAAGATGTTTACAACAGGTTCATAAAAACTATGTTTCTTAATTATTTCGGCGTCTTGGGAGTGTAAACCTATTTTCAAACAGCGCCTAAGCCACTGTAGATTTTATTATGTACTTTATTATTGATTCCAGCTAGAAAATTCGGTATATATGAAATATTGCCAAATACGTAGCTGCAGGATATGCTATCGAATGCTGGATTCAAACAGACGCTATCGAAATTTGAACTGTAAACCAATATGAAATAAGCGATTATATCAACGTAGTTTAAAACAGTGAATCTACAACAGGAAGCTAACTTTCACGAACTTTAAAAAAATTTAGTAAAGCTACCCAAGCATTCTGCAGCGTCTGCGAAACTCACTCGCTCTCAACCAGCCCCTCGTGCAGTGTTCTTCTGGAAAATTCTACTCAAGTGAACTGCAAATGTCGAAGCAATTAATCGTCCCTAGATGTAGGCATGCTCAATGAACTTTTCCTTCTGTAATGAGGGATCTAAAATGACCCGAACCTGTTCCTTTCCTTCCTCATTACCTCCCTCTCTCGAGAGAGAAAGAACCTTTTCGAGGTTCGGGGCTATTGTGTGCTGCCTGAAGCTCCTTCTGATGGTCCAGTTGCAATCGTTCTGCCTCTCGAAAAAACGCAAAATTAACGTATTTGTTTTACTTATGCGTTGATATGCCCAGACATTTCCTTCAAGAGGATCTACTGAAATTGGAAAATATGCCAATCACTTATGCCTATCTTAGTTTTTTTGCTAAATGAACTGGAGCCGCACAAACAGAGGAGTTAATGTGACTTTGACATGTGTTTTTTTCATAATACTTCGCTGCCATCCGGGGCGCGAAGATGAGTTCAGCCATTTCATTCTCCTGGTCTGGGACACATTTTCCATGCAAGAATAGCGCCGTCGAAAATTCCTGCCGCGCTATTCAGACGACATTCCTCTTTCATTTTGGGAGAGTAACTTTTTTTAGACTCTCCGGGGTGACTCTGAACACTCACTTTCAATAGTGCTGCATGAATTTGTTTCTTCATTCTTTCAGTACTGATTTTTTCGCGACCGAGTCATAACAGTTGGGCAAGGAGTATTGTACTATAACTGAATTGCGTCAACCGATTGATGAAATGATGTTAACAATCTTTCCCAATTTTTCATTTGAATTTTTTTAATGTTTTAAAACTGGGCCAGTCTCGCCGTATCCCACGGTCCACATACCATAATGGAAAAAGTTACTTGAGGTCACGAAAACTTTTTGAAACTCCAATCGCCGCTGGGATGTGACAAGATCGACTGTTCTGAATTTCAGTTTTCGAACTTGTGCGGCAACGGAATGCAGTGTCGAGTGTGTTGAGGTTTTGTGGTGCATGTGAGGCAGGTATTTTCATGGATTTTATAATAGAGGTGAAGGTAAATATTTCCTCACCGAGAGAATTTGAAAAAGTAGGGTGGATATTTCACCTGAAGAATATCATAAAAGGGGGTAGGGTAGGAATTTCCTCAGAGAACTAATATGAAAGGGAGTAAGGTAGGAATTTCGTCACAAGTGTAAAATGAAAGAGGGTAGGGTAGTTATTTTATTAGAAGAGTAACACGAAAGAGGATGAGGGAGGTATTTTACTTGAGGAGTTACATGAAAGAGATTAGGAAACGAATTTCCTTGGACTAGTAACATGAAAGAAAGCAAGTAGGTATTTCACCAGAAGAGTAACATGGAAAGAGGTACGGTAGATGTTTCACCGAGGGAGTAACATGGCAATAGTTTAATTACATATTTCTCAAGGAAGGTTGGGTGAAATAGGGATAAGGTTGATATTTCCCTAAGATTAACAGCTCTGGCTGGGCAGCAGCCATTTCTTCAGTTAAAGCTGAGAAGGTAGGTAATTCTTTCAGGTGTTGGGGTGTGTTGCAGGTGAGGTACTGTTAAAAAGAATCCCACATTTATAGAAATTAGTGATATCGACTTTCTAGAAACAAAAACTGGAAAGCAACATTCCCACTACTGGCCGCAACCCAACGTACTGCGTGATGAAATACAAAAGACAATGACTATAACACACTCGAGTATTTTATGTATGTATGTACTGCTGAATTTCAACTTGCATGATTTTTTCTTATCAGCGTGAATGCATTCATTTTCGCTCCCTTGTTTTAATTTTGTTCCAGCGATAAGCACGCCCTTGCGTTATTTTTTTGCAATAGTTATTTTGCGAGAAAAATTTGTTCTACCTGAAAAAGAACTTCGTCGATCCTTTTGCTCCAGAAACTGAACTACTAAATGCCTAAGATTGTTTTCAGGTGATGACGTCAACATGGCAACCTTGAGAGATTTCACCGATAGTAAAGAAAGTCGAAAAAATTGAGGTTGTAGAAATTTTCATCAGAAGAGTTTTGATAACATAGACAATATAATTTTTTTTACAGATCTGTTGTTCCGCTGACCATGGCTGACATGACTAACAAGACTGAACATGATTGATCATGGATGACTGAATATGACTGATAAATCCTCTAAAGAAACAATTCTCCGAGGCACTCAAACCTCAATGAAAAAACGAACATCAGTTCACAAAATGAAAGACAACGAACACCAGTTCACAAAATGAAAAAAACACACGATACAACGTAAGCATAATCAAATAAAAATTCACTCACATCTTTTAGACATTGTGGAAGAATAATACATAAAAAAGGTGCAATTCATAGGTAAAACTACGCTGTACCTTTACGTACAAAACAGTGAATTTTTGTAGGAGTTACAAATAATACAAAATTACATTATAAATGGGAAAAAGAAAAAGAATTGTAACGGTGCGCACAAAACAGTTCATTGTATACGTATAAAAATACAAAATCGAGTACGGAACAGTACACATATTTATTGGCCAACTGCATTGTAACAATACGTACGAAACAGTGTATTGTACACGCTGGAACAAGTATAAAATAACGTACAAAACTGCTCAAGCATTTATTGGAGCAACACACAATAAACAACGCATAAGTAAAAAACAGCACATGAAAAACTAAAGTCTGCTCACTGTACTTTTAAAATTGCCCCCACTTCTCGCGTTCATTCTACTGCGTAGCTTGTCCCGTGCGTGAAGCCTGCGGGCCTGGGGAGTTACTCCTCAGCGTATGTACGAGTCCAATTTAACTTCACTAACGAGCATCACGCGATCTAGCAGCACGCCTCACGCTGCCCGTCATGCTACCGCTGGTGCACCTGTTACTGTTGGTGCACCTGCTACTGTTGGTGCACCTGCTACTGTTGGGGCACCTGATACTGGCTAGGGCACCTGATACTGCTGTTGCACCTGCTACTGTTGCTGCACCTGATGCTGCTGTTGCACCTGCTACTGTTGGGGCACCTAATACTGGCTAGGGCACCTGATACTGCTGTTGCACCTGCTACTGTTGGTGCACCTGATACTGCTGTTGCATCTGCTACTGGCTAGGGCACCAGCTACTGGCTGGGGCACTTGCTACTACTGGTGCACCTTCTACCTGCTAGGGTGCCACCTGAACAACTGGAAGCGAGTTTGTGCAGTTTGCTTGCGTGCGTAATCGTGAATTTGCAATCCATATCTTATCAAAAATTAGTGCAGTTGGAGGGGAGGCTTTAGGAAGTTCTTCTCAGAGGCGGCAGTTTTCTGCCGTATTCTGGCAGTTTTGTACAGATTATCGCTATGGGCGAGAAATTGGCAAGTGACTGCTTGTAGATCGCGTTGGTGCTGTTACTGATGCTCTAAAGCAGACATATCGGCTGCGTTATTGCTCTCTCTCTGCGCTGCTGGCCATAAACTCACCAAAATATTCTGCACCGATTTTAATAGGTCGATTTTTTCCAGTTTAGTCGTGAGCAATAAAGACATTATTTTCCTCAGCGCGATTTGATAATGTTCTAGGAAGTGATTGATTGTGGGAAGTGAAGTGCATAGATGTATGCATTGAATATATAGGCAATGAAAAATTAAAAAGACGACTGCCTTATTCATTCTCATATGGATTCTAGAGATATGGATCTGGTAGATATTCTAAGAAAGTAGAGTCGCTGCATTCAGATATAATACATAGAACCCTACGATATTTGCTTCTCAGACTCTATCATTCTGTCAATTTGGAGCACATTTACCGTGACAGTTCATGTAAAACTCTACGGTCATTACTGCTAAGATTCTATTATCAATTAAATTTCAATCCCATTTTGAAGATTTTATGTAAACTCTACGGTCTTTGCTAATGAGATTCCACTATCTCGCCAATTTGCAGCACATGTGAAGTTATTATTCGTGTAGAACTCTACGGTAGTCACTCCTGAGATTCTGCAGTCCGGTCTATATGCTACTGATTTCGACGTTATAATTTCCTCATTAACAAATACTCTTACGGTCGTTTCTCAAGCGGTCGATATGAAACACATGAAATTTATGAGTTTATGTTTTCATTTTTCATTTTTCAAAAGGGTATTGTCATTTTCATAGCAATTTTTCATCCCCTTTGGAACGCAACAATCATTTCATCCTAATTGTGACTTTTTCATCACATATTTATCCCAATTTTTCATTAAATCTGTGACTTTCTTTCGACACAGCGCGATGAGAATCACGTCTTCAAAGTTTCCTTTGTCCTCACGATACTTTTAACTTTCTATCCTTATGGTGATATATTTCGTGCATTAAATAAGGCTCCGTAAGATTTGCATTTCACGCTGTCTGACTGCAGTCACCACAGACGCATCTGAGACCTATTCTTATCATTTCCAAGCCAACGATAACTGCAGCTTGTATCGCTCCCAAATATTTCTAGCTGTATTTTATGATAAAGAGCACTGTACTTGTATTACAATCCTCCTGATTCTGTTACAAATTCATTCAATACTTTTTTTAAATGTATTCTATTTGGGGATCAATACGACGACCAACAGGCCCAATAACTAATGGCTTTTTATTCTTAATAATAAAAAGTAATGGTATTCTGTTCTTTTTGTCAGTGACTAATAGTTTTGTATTAAATCTAACGATGACTGATGGCTTCTTATTCATTCTAACGATGACTGATGGCTTTCTAGTCATTCTAAAGGTGACTGATGGCTTCCTAATTATTGAAGCAATGACTGACAACTTCCCTATTTATTTTAATATTGGTCAATGACTTTTTCATTTGATTCCACGAGACCTCCCCTCTTGTTCGGGCCGTTCAGCACCAGGGGGACATCCGCATCCTAACACTTCGTTTGAGAACCAAAACGACCCACCGCGGTGCCGATGGCTTCACACTTGAAAAGTGTGGGTTCGGTAGAACTCTGAATATTCTCACTTCGAAGTGATTTTCCGTGCATTTGAAAGTCATGTTGTGATGTCCCCCGGCTTTTAGAGAGAGAGGGTTGCAACGAAAAACAATAATTATGGAAATGTATGCCACAGAGAAAAACGATCTCATCAATTCATTTTACGGCTTAATCTTGCGGGACGAAAATAAAATGAAAACATATTTTTAACGGTGGAATAGTCGGAAGATGGAATCGTAAATTAAGGAGAGTGGAATTCATGGGAGCAGTTTACTGATCGTGCCGCCAATAAATTACTGAGTTACGATCGAGCGCGAACAGCTTGTCGGAAGTACGGCCTGCGTATCAATCACAGGGTCATCTAGGATGTATGTGGATAGCGGGTGGGTTGGA